>CAMPSB010000411.1:82500-102500 GCA_946959425.1 Argyrosomus regius | reverse complement strand
ACAATTCTACATGAGCGTACAGACACACACTGTGTAGTGTTTGTGGAAATCAAACAGCGAGGGGTCATTCGTG
This sequence comes from Argyrosomus regius, assembly GCA_946959425.1. Classification (NCBI taxonomy): domain Eukaryota; kingdom Metazoa; phylum Chordata; class Actinopteri; family Sciaenidae; genus Argyrosomus; species Argyrosomus regius. The sequence goes on along the minus strand of CAMPSB010000411.1, from coordinate 102,427 downwards.
CCGTGCCACGTGCGAACGCAGCGGACGCCTGTGCGCACGCTCGTCTCAATGCACAAATAATTATTTACTTCATGATGACGAATTTTGAGTTTAACAGCTGCTTCGCTTCACAATTCAAGCAGTGTTGACGAGCTTGAGCTCCCAGCTGCCTCAGGTTCACTTCATTCTCTTGGCTTTTATTTTGAAAGGCCCGCATTAAGGCTACTTGGACTTCCTGAAGCTCACCTGTTTTACTTTTCTTCACCTTCTTTACGAGATTAAAGATGAAAAGAGGCTTTTACAGAAACCAGAATCGGACCGTTGTCTGAATTTGGTTTTCTCGGTTTTTCGACGGATAAAACGGTCTGTTTATTGTTTTTTGTTCAAAACGTAAAAAAGGCTGAAAGGGAAAACTAAAATAATTTCAGCTACTTAACAATAAAAATATCCTGACAGCTCTGATGGGGCTTGGGATTCATCTATAAGTTCTGCTTTCTTCTAAACAGTCCGTATGAACCTGAGACTGTGTAACAGCTGATCTGTGTAGATATGCTGCAGAACATAGAAGATGAATAACTGTCAGGTCCTGATGATCCAGTGTACCTCGTGCGTAAATGCGCACAGCCTCTTCCTCAGTTTCACGCCTGAGCAATGGTACAGTCCCTGATATACCTCAACATCCCGTTATAGGCGTTCACACGCTATAGGCGTTAACGCGTATGTCACTATTGTACTAAAGCCAGCGCTTCAGACGCCTGAACGTGTGCACGTGTGACTGAAACAGCCTAAACTGTCACATCGGTCTCTCTTGGTAATACATGGACTGCTTGAATTGTGAAGCGAAGCAGCTGTTAAACTCAAAATTCGTCATCATAAAGTAAATAATTATTTGTACACTGAGACGAGCGTGCGCACAGGCGTCCGCTGCGTTCGCACGTGGCATGACACTTATCACCCGTCACCCTTCATTATGTACTCGGTGTATCGGACGCGTGTGTTTCAGTCTTTATGCAGGCGTAGGCGACGCGGTTAATGCGTTTTAGTATAGTGTGCTGGCATAAAATGCCCCCCATACACACACACACACACACACACACACACACACACACACACTCTGTAACACCGTGTGTGTGTGTGTGTTCAGGAGGCGTCCATGCTGCAGTGCAGCGTGGGTAAAGAGTTCCAGCGGTTGATTGACAGCGACGTGCAGCACAGACAGAAGCTGGAAGCAGCCAATCACAGGATAGCAGAGCTGGAGGGTCAGCTGACCAAGAAGGATCAGCTGATCCAGGACCAGAAGAAGCTGCTGGAGGACACCAAGAACCAGAGCAGGTGTGAGCTTAGAGACAGGAAGTGACATCATCACTGAGGTCAGCGTGCTAACGTGCTAACGTGTGTGTCAGGGCGGAGCTGTCGGCCTGTGAGAGTCGCTGTGTGTCTCTGCGGAGGCTGACCCAGACGCTGCAGACGGAGATGCTCCACCTGTACAGTCAGATCCACCTGGACACACAGAGCCGGCCTCAGGACGTCTGCAGCAGGTAAACTTAGTGAGGTCACACAGTCTGAACCAATCAGGACACAGCGTACAGCTGATGATGTCATCTCTTCTCTCCCTCAGGCCGAATGGCGGCAGCGTGGCTCTGCCTGCTCCTCAGGGCGCCCACATGCCCCGCCCCTCCTCCTCTTCTTCTCTTGGTATAATAAACGGCCTCTCCACCTCCCCCCTGCACCTCCCCTCCTGCTCCTCCTCACCTCTCTCCCTCTCCCCTATCGAGTCCCCCCTTGCCGTCGGCTCCTTCCTGGAGCAGCGAGCGCGGGAGCTGTTCAGACCAACCAATCATAGCCAGGAGGAGGAGGAGCAACAGGAAGGGGAGGAGGAGGAGGAGGAGAAGGAGGAGATGGAGGAGATGGAGGAGGAGGAGGATGAGGAGGCCCAGCCAGAGAGCCCTCCTCTGGGTCAGGAGGCAGAGGAGGCCACCCTCCTCACAGGGAGTCCTCAGATGGAGCCTCCTGTCCGGGCTTCAGCTCCCTCTGCACCTCCCTCTGCTCCTCCAGCTCCGCCCACAGACCTGACGCTCGCCGTCCGCCAGAGGAGGCACGAACTGAGCCTCATGGACTACGACGAGACGCTGCCTGAGTACTGAGGAGGGCGGAGACAGGTGGAGATCAGCTGCAGTCCAGATGTTAGCAGGCTAATGCTAACTGGCTATCCACACTGACCGTCCACAGTCACCGTCTGGTCTGATCTGAGCATGTGCGGACCTTCAGTCGCCCAAACAACAACAAACAATATGAAACTACTGGAGCTAACGAGCTAACTGCTAACACGCGTGCTATCCGCTAACATGCTACATGCTTTATCTGAACCAGTAGCAGTTAGCCTCATCAGATTTTATTTGATTCAAACAACATTTTAATTATTATAATTATGTCAGCTGTGGCAAGTGATGCCACAAATTAGCCTATAAGCTAACAAATCTTTAGCCTTCAGCTGTTTTACCCACATTCAGAACTATTTTGCTAATGAGCTAATGTTTGTCAGCTAGCAAGCTAATGTTAGCTAGTTTAGTTTAATAGAAACTGCAGCTAAACACAACAAACATAATGTGGCAAGTTATGCTAAAATTAGCTTATGAGCTAACAAATCTTTAGCCATGAATTTCTTCAGCTGTTTTACCTTCAAATATGTTGCTATATTAGTTAGCTAGCAAGCTAACAGTAGCTAGTTTAACAGAACAAAACTAGCTAATGTTACTAGCTTAATATTAATGCTAAAGTGGCCTCGAGCTATAGCATTAACATAGTTAGCATTAGCTTGTTAGCTAACAAACAAGACAGTTTGAACATGAAAAATGATGAATTAATAATCTTTGTGTAGCATCTGTTAGCTGTGCTGCTTGCGCTGTAAAGGAAACAAGTTCTCGACGGCGACTGAAGGTCTGGAGTTTGATGGACTGATCGTCGGTTCGACGTCTGAAGGGACAACAGACGACTTATTAAAGCCAAAAATAAGGGAAGAAGAAAAACGTAGGGAATTCACAGTTTTTTAAGAAACTAACAGCAGCTACGCTAATCATGAACACTAGCTGTAACTTGAAACTGCCTTAATGTCCTCTGCAGCTAGCCGCATCGCTAACCGTTCAAACACATCAGGTGGTGCTACACCGGCATCAAAACACTACGAGAGCGGACTTTTTCAGGACGCCACCCTCAGGAATTTAATCGATTGACGAGTTACGGAGCAATCGTAGCCGACGCGTCATCAAGTCATGAGGTAGCTGTGGCTAACATGTTAGCAAACAGCTGCTCAGAGCGTCGTGTGGCATTCCTCATCAGGACGCCCAAACCAAACTCTCTTCAAACGTCTCAACAAGCTGCTAAAACACAGAGCTTTTATTTTGAAACAGGAAGCTCACGAAGGTCAGTGAGGATGCATCAGGGCGACGCCGCAGTAATCAGCCTTAATCGTGACGAGTGATCGATTAGTGTGTCTGTAAACTCACATGAATGTTTCTTCAGGTTCAAGTCCACAGTCCACCACAGTCCACCACAGTCCACCACAGACCACCACAGACCACAGTCCACCACAGTCCACCACAGTCCACCACAGACCACCACAGACCACAGTCCACCACAGTCCACCACAGACCACCACAGACCACAGTCCACCACAGTCCACCACAGACCACAGTCCACCACAGTCCACCACAGACCACCACAGACCACAGTCCACCACAGTCCACCACAGACCACAGTCCACAGTCCACCACAGACCACCACAGACCACAGTCCACCGCAGTCCACCACAGACCACAGTCCACAGTCCACCACAGTCCACCGCAGACCACAGTCCACCACAGACCACAGTCCACCACAGACCACAGACCACCACAGACCACAGTCCACCACAGTTCACCACAGACCACAGTCCACCACAGACCACCACAGACCACAGTCCACCACAGTCCACCACAGTTCACCACAGACCACAGTCCACCACAGACCACCACAGACCTGAGTCCAGGTCCAGGACGGGTTCAGCCTTGCTTTGCAGATTAGTTTTGTTAAACTGCTGCTTTCAGTCTTGATGCTAAGCTAGGCTAACTGTGGCTAACTGTGCTCTGACCTGTCCAGGATCAGTTTACAGTGACGACAGACGGACAGACGTCCTCTGAAGGACAGACGTCCTCTGAAGGACTCGTCTGTTTGAAGAGATGTTAAACTGTGAACACGAGAAATCAATAAAGACGTACAAACGTTCTCTCAAGGTTCCTGTGACGTTTGTCTCCAAACATTAAACTTCAGAATAAACTTGCAAACATTTTTCTGGTCTTCATAAGTTAATGCTGCTAATGTTGCTAATGTTAGCTATGCTAGGACAAGATGGCGCTTCACTTTTTGACTGACAGCTGTCAGCAGAGCGGGAAGCCATCTTGTAAATGATAACTACATGGAGGGTTTCGATGGTAAAAGTACTGCAGTACTTCCTGTAGTTGTAGTACATGTAGTAAAGTAGAAGTACTAAAGGTACTACAGTACAGGTAAACAGAACTACACGTTGTAGTTTTCAGTGTGTTTAGCCTTTGTGCTAACGTGTAGCCAGTTAGCTGATATTTAGCTAGCATTCACCTTCATTAGCATTAGCCTTTGATGCTAAGCAACAGATATGTTTATATTAAAGTTAGCTAGCTAACAGAGAGCTAACGTTTCAACCGCAGCTCATTACTCTTATTTTGAAGATCACGAAGACCGGAAGTCTTGCTGATGACGTTGGCCCTTAGCAACAGCCAAACGTTGTTGGTAACGGCTCGTTAACGGTCCGGTTTGTCGGTTTATCCGGTTTGTTTGACACCGAAACTGTCTCTAACTGCGTCGAGCTGAGGCGGGAAAAACTCAGCGAGCATCAGGAAACATTTAACGAACATTTAACGAACTCCTTGACTGCCTGCGGTGAGTTCACGGTCCTCCGGGATGGATGAGACGGTGAGGCCGCTGAGGATCCCCCCGCAGATGAACGTGTACGCGGACAAACACAACGTGCTGCACCTGGTCCAGGTAAGAAAGACCCGGTCTGCTGCTTAACCCGGACCAGGTGAACCTCACTGACTGTGTGTGTGTGTGTGTGTGTGTGTGTGTGTGTGTGTCAGACTTTGGTGTCCAGTCTGGTGATCGATCAGCCTGAAGATCCGATCAGTCACCTGATCAGCCTGCTGAGGAGGAGCAGCTCCGACAGTGAGTCACTGCACCTGAATGCAGCCGTGACTCCACCAGGTGGAGCCGTGACTTCACCGTCAGACTATATTAAACCTGAACCTGTCTGTCTGCCTGTCTGTCAGTCCACAGGGTGATGCTGCTCGGACCTCCTGCTGCAGGTAAACACACTGTGGTGAGTATCTCCATCTGTCCTCTGTCCCTTTGTCCATCTGTCCTCTGTCCATCTATCCACCTGTCCTCTGTCCATCTTTCATCTGTCCTCTGTCCATCTATCCATCTGTCCTCTGTCCCTTTGTCCATCTGTCCTCTGTCCATCTGTCCTCTGTCCATCTGTCCTCTGTCCATCTTTCCTCTGTCCATCTGTCCTCTGTCCATCTTTCATCTGTCCTCTGTCTTTTGTCCTCTGTCCATCTGTCCTCTGTCCATCTATCCTCTGTCCATCTATTCATCTGTCCTCTGTCCATCTTTCATCTGTCCTCTGTCCATCTGTCCTCTGTCCATCTTTCATCTGTCCTCTGTCTTTTGTCCCCTGTCCATCTGTCCCTCTGTCCTCTGTCCATCTATCCATCTGTCCTCTGTCCATCTTTCCTCTGTCCATCTGTCCTCTGTCCCTCTGTCCATCTGTCCCTCTGTCCTCTGTCCATCTTTCCTCTGTCCCTCTGTCCATCTGTCCTCTGTCCATCTATCCATATGTCCTCTGTCCATCTTTCATCTGTCCTCTGTCCATCTATCCATCTGTCCTCTGTCCATCTATCCACCTGTCCTCTGTCCATCTTTCATCTGTCCTCTGTCCATCTGTCCTCTGTCCCTTTGTCCATCTGTCCTCTGTCCATCTGTCCATCTGTCCCTCTGTCCATCTTTCATCTGTCCTCTGTCTTTTGTCCTCTGTCCATCTGTCCTCTGTCCATCTATCCATCTGTCCTCTGTCCATCTATTCATCTGTCCATCTATTCATCTGTCCTCTGTCCATCTTTCATCTGTCCTCTGTCCATCTGTCCTCTGTCCATCTTTCATCTGTCCTCTGTCTTTTGTCCCCTGTCCATCTGTCCCTCTGTCCTCTGTCCATCTTTCCTCTGTCCATCTATCCATCTGTCCTCTGTCCATCTTTCCTCTGTCCATCTGTCCTCTGTCCATCTGTCCTCTGTCCCTTTGTCCATCTGTCCCCTGTCCATCTATCCACCTGTCCTCTGTCCATCTTTCATCTGTCCTCTGTCCATCTATCCATCTGTCCTCTGTCCCTTTGTCCATCTGTCCTCTGTCCATCTGTCCTCTGTCCATCTTTCCTCTGTCCATCTGTCCTCTGTCCATCTTTCATCTGTCCTCTGTCTTTTGTCCTCTGTCCATCTGTCCTCTGTCCATCTATCCATCTGTCCTCTGTCCATCTATTCATCTGTCCATCTATTCATCTGTCCTCTGTCCATCTTTCATCTGTCCTCTGTCCATCTGTCCTCTGTCCATCTTTCATCTGTCCTCTGTCTTTTGTCCCCTGTCCATCTGTCCCTCTGTCCTCTGTCCATCTTTCCTCTGTCCATCTATCCATCTGTCCTCTGTCCATCTTTCCTCTGTCCATCTGTCCTCTGTCCCTCTGTCCATCTGTCCCTCTGTCCTCTGTCCATCTTTCCTCTGTCCCTCTGTCCATCTGTCCTCTGTCCATCTATCCATCTGTCCTCTGTCCATCTTTCATCTGTCCTCTGTCCATCTATCCATCTGTCCTCTGTCCATCTATCCACCTGTCCTCTGTCCATCTTTCATCTGTCCTCTGTCCATCTGTCCTCTGTCCCTTTGTCCATCTGTCCTCTGTCCATCTGTCCATCTGTCCCTCTGTCCATCTTTCATCTGTCCTCTGTCTTTTGTCCTCTGTCCATCTGTCCTCTGTCCATCTATCCATCTGTCCTCTGTCCATCTTTCATCTGTCCTCTGTCCATCTGTCCTCTGTCCATCTTTCATCTGTCCTGTCTTTTGTCCCCTGTCCATCTGTCCTCTGTCCCTCTGTCCTCTGTCCATCTTTCCTCTGTCCATCTATCCATCTGTCCTCTGTCCATCTTTCCTCTGTCCATCTGTCCTCTGTCCCTCTGTCCATCTGTCCTCTGTCCCTCTGTCCTCTGTCCCTCTGTCCATCTGTCCTCTGTCCATCTATCCATCTGTCCTCTGTCCATCTTTCATCTGTCCTCTGTCCATCTATCCATCTGTCCTCTGTCCATCTATCCACCTGTCCTCTGTCCATCTTTCATCTGTCCTCTGTCCATCTATCCATCTGTCCTCTGTCCCTTTGTCCATCTGTCCTCTGTCCATCTGTCCTCTGTCCATCTTTCCTCTGTCCATCTGTCCTCTGTCCATCTTTCATCTGTCCTCTGTCTTTTGTCCTCTGTCCATCTATCCATCTGTCCTCTGTCCATCTATTCATCTGTCCTCTGTCCATCTTTCATCTGTCCTCTGTCCATCTGTCCTCTGTCCATCTTTCATCTGTCCTCTGTCTTTTGTCCCCTGTCCATCTGTCCTCTGTCCATCTTTCCTCTGTCCATCTATCCATCTGTCCTCTGTCCATCTTTCCTCTGTCCATCTGTCCTCTGTCCCTCTGTCCATCTGTCCCTCTGTCCATCTTTCCTCTGTCCCTCTGTCCATCTGTCCTCTGTCCATCTATCCATCTGTCCTCTGTCCATCTTTCATCTGTCCTCTGTCTTTTGTCCTCTGTCCATCTGTCCTCTGTCCATCTGTCCTCTGTCCATCTATCCATCTGTCCCTCTGTCCATCTGTCCTCTGTCCATCTATCCATCTGTCCTCTGTCCATCTTTCATCTGTCCTCTGTCTTTTGTCCTCTGTCCATCTGTCCTCTGTCCATCTTTCATCTGTCCTCTGTCCCTCTGTCCTCTGTCCACCTGTCCTCTGTCCATCTATCATCTGTCCTCTGTCCATCTTTCATCTGTCCTCTGTCTTTTGTCCTCTGTCCATCTGTCCATCTTTCATCTGTCCTCTGTCTTTTGTCCTCTGTCCATCTGTCCTCTGTCCCTCTGTCCTCTGTCCATCTTTCCTCTGTCCATCTGTCCTCTGTCCATCTGTCCCTCTGTCCACTGTCCATCTGTCCTCTGTCCCTCTGTCCTCTGTCCATCTGTCCTCTGTCCTCTGTTCATCTGTCCTCTGTCCATCTGTCCCTCTGTCCATCTGTCCTGTCTTTTGTCCTCTGTCCCTCTGTCCATCTGTCCTCTGTCCATCTTTCCTCTGTCCATCTATCCATCTGTCCTCTGTCCATCTATTCATCTGTCCTCTGTCCATCTTTCATCTGTCCTCTGTCCATCTATCCATCTGTCCTCTGTCCATCTTTCATCTGTCCTCTGTCTTTTGTCCCCTGTCCATCTGTCCTCTGTCCCTCTGTCCTCTGTCCATCTTTCCTCTGTCCATCTATCCATCTGTCCTCTGTCCATCTTTCCTCTGTCCATCTGTCCTCTGTCCCTCTGTCCATCTCTCCCTCTGTCCTCTGTCCATCTTTCCTCTGTCCCTCTGTCCATCTGTCCTCTGTCCATCTATCCATCTGTCCTCTGTCCATCTTTCATCTGTCCTCTGTCTTTTGTCCTCTGTCCATCTGTCCATCTGTCCATCTATCCATCTGTCCTCTGTTCCTCTGTCCATCTGTCCTCTGTCCATCTATCCATCTGTCCTCTGTCCATCTTTCATCTGTCCTCTGTCTTTTGTCCTCTGTCCATCTGTCCTCTGTCCATCTTTCATCTGTCCTCTGTCCATCTGTCCATCTGTCCTCTGTCCATCTATCATCTGTCCTCTGTCCATCTTTCATCTGTCCTCTGTCTTTTGTCCTCTGTCCCTCTGTCCTCTGTCCATCTGTCCATCTTTCATCTGTCCTCTGTCTTTTGTCCTCTGTCCATCTGTCCTCTGTCCCTCTGTCCTCTGTCCATCTTTCCTCTGTCCATCTATCCATCTGTCCTCTGTCCATCTGTCCTCTGTCCATCTGTCCCTCTGTCCACTGTCCATCTGTCCTCTGTCCTCTGTTCATCTGTCCTCTGTCCATCTGTCCCTCTGTCCATCTGTCCTGTCTTTTGTCCTCTGTCCCTCTGTCCATCTGTCCTCTGTCCATCTTTCCTCTGTCCATCTTTCATCTGTCCTCTGTCTTTTTTTCCTCTGTCCTCTGTCCATCTTTCCTCTGTCCATCTGTCCATCTGTCCTCTGTCCATCTATCCATCTGTCCTCTGTCCATCTTTCATCTGTCCTCTGTCTTTTGTCCTCTGTCCCTCTGTCCATCTGTCCTCTGTCCATCTATCCATCTGTCCTCTGTCCATCTGTCCTCTGTCCATCTATCATCTGTCCTCTGTCCATCTTTCATCTGTCCTCTGTCTTTTGTCCTCTGTCCCTCTGTCCTCTGTCCATCTGTCCATCTGTCCTCTGTCCATCTTTCATCTGTCCTCTGTCTTTTGTCCTCTGTCCATCTGTCCTCTGTCCCTCTGTCCTCTGTCCATCTTTCCTCTGTCCATCTATCCATCTGTCCTCTGTCCATCTGTCCTCTGTCCTCTGTCCATCTGTCCCTCTGTCCTCTGTCCATCTTTCCTCTGTCCCTCTGTCCTCTGTCCATCTGTCCTCTGTCCCTCTGTCCTCTGTTCATCTGTCCTCTGTCCTCTGTCCATCTGTCCTCTGTTCATCTGTCCTCTGTCCATCTGTCCTCTGTCCATCTTTCCTCTGTCCCTCTGTCCTCTGTCCATCGGTCCTCTGTCCCTCTGTCCTCTGTTCATCTGTCCTCTGTCCATCTATCCATCTGTCCTCTGTCCCTCTGTCCTCTGTCCATCTGTTCCTCTGTCCTCTGTCCATCTGTCCTCTGTCCATCTTTCCTCTGTCCATCTGTCCTCTGTCCATCTTTCATCTGTCCTCTGTCTTTTTTTCCTCTGTCCCTCTGTCCATCTGTCCTCTGTCCATCTATCCATCTGTCCTCTGTCCATCTGTCCTCTGTCCATCTTTCCTCTGTCCATCTATCCATCTGTCCGCTGTCCATCTGTCCTCTGTCCATCTTTCATCTGTCCTCTGTCCTCTGTCCATCTATCCATCTGTCCTCTGTCCATCTGTCCTCTGTCCATCTATCCATCTGTCCTCTGTCCATCTTTCATCTGTCCTCTGTCTTTTGTCCTCTGTCCATCTGTCCTCTGCCCCCTGTCCATCTTTCCCCTGTCCATCTATCCATCTGTCCTCTGTCTTCTGTCCTCTGTCCCTCTGTCCATCTTTCCTCTGTCCTCTGTCCATCTATCCATCTGTCCTCTGTCCATCTGTCCTCTGTCCATCTATCCATCTGTCCTCTGTCCATCTATCCTCTGTCCATCTGTCCCTCTGTCCTCTGTCCATCTATCATCTGTCCTCTGTCCATCTGTCCTCTGTCCCTCTGTCCTCTGTCCATCTTTCCTCTGTCCATCTATCCATCTGTCCTCTGTCCATCTGTCCTCTGTCCATCTTTCCTCTGTCCATCTGTCCCTCTGTCCATCTGTCCTCTGTCCATCTTTCCTCTGTCCATCTGTCCATCTGTCCTCTGTTCAATTTTCAATTCAGTCCAGTTTATTTCTATAGCTCCAGAACTTCAGTTATCTCAGGACATACAGAGCAGGTCAGACCGTACTCTGTATGATATTATTACAGAGACCAACAGTTCACCATGAGAGAGAGAGAGAGGGGCAGATATAGAGAGAGAGAGAGAGGGGAGGGAGAGAGAGTCCCCCGGCAGTATAGTCCTATAGCAGCATAACTAAGGGATGACCTGAGCCAGCCCTAACTATAAACTCTATCAAAAAGGAAAGTCTTAAGTTTACTCTTAAAAGTGTTGACCGTGTCTGCCTCCAGAACCCAAAATGGTAGTTTGTTCCACAGAAGAGGAGCTTGATAGCTGAAAGCTCTGGCTCCCAATCTACTTTTGGAAACTATAGGAACTACAAGGAACCCAGCATTCTGAGAGCGCAGTGTTCTAGAGGGGTAGTAAGGTACTATGAGCTCTTTTAGATATGATGGTGCCTGACCATGAAGAGCTTTGTATGTAAGGAGAAGAATTTTAAATTCTATTCTAGATTTAACAGGTAGCCAATGCAAGGAAGCCAAAATGGGAGAGATGTGATCTCTGATCTTGGTTCCTGTCAGAACACGTGCAGCAGCATTCTGAATTAGCTGCAAAGTCCTCAGAGACTTATTGGAGCAGCCTGATAACAAAGAGTTACAATAGTCCAGCCTAGAAGTAACAAATGCGTGGACTAGTTTTTCTGCATCCGCTTGAGATACAATGCGTCTGATTTTGGCAATGTTACGTAAATGGAAGAATGCAGTCCTTGAAATTTGTTTTATGTGACATTAAAGGACAAATCCTGATCAAAAACAACTCCAAGATTCTTTACGGTGGAGCTGGAGGCCAGGGTGATCCCATCTAAGGTAACTAAGTCTCTAGAGAGTTTCTGAGGTGTTTGGGTCCAATTACAAGAACTTCATTTAGTCTGAATTTAACATCAGAAAATTGAAGGTCATCCAACTTTTTATATCCTTAAGCCATGCTTGGAGTTTAGCTAACTGATTGGTTTCATCAGGCTTGATCGATAAATATAACTGAGTGTAAATGGTAAATGGACTGTACTTTCTAGTCTTCCGACCACTCAAAGCGCTTTACAGTACGTATCTCATTCACACATTCACCAAATTCACACACTGATGGCATTGGCAGCCATGCAAGGTGCCAACTGCTCATCAGTTTGAGGAGCTAACCATTCATACACATTCACACACCGATGGTTCAGCCTTCAGGAGCAGTTTGGGGTTCAGTATCTTGCCCAAGGACACTTCGACATGCAGACTGGAGGGGATCAAACCAGGGATCGAACCGCCAATCTTCTGATTAGTGGACGACCCGCTCTACCTCCGAGCCGGTGTCATCGGCATAACAATGAAAATTAATGGAGTGATTACTAATAATGTTCCCAAAAGGAAGCATATATAAACTGAATAGAAGTGGACCTAGTACAGAACCTTGTGGAACTCCATGACAAGCTTTGGTCATTGGTCCAAAGTTTGAGAGAGTGACAGGAAGCAACACTCACACAACTACGACTACAACAACATCTGTCCATCCGTCCTCTGTCCATCCGTCCTCTGTCCATCTGTCCTCTGTCCATCTGTCCTCTGTCCATTTCTCCTCTGTCCATTCGTCCTCTGTCCATCTGTCCTCTGTCCATTTCTCCTCTGTCCATTCGTCCTCTGTCCATCTGTCCTCTGTCCATCTGTCCTCTGTCCATCTGTCCTCTGTCCATTTGTCCATCTGTCCTCTGTCCATTTGTCCTCTGTCCACCTGTCCTCTGTCCATCTGTCCATTTGTCCATCTGTCCTCTGTCCATCTGTCCTCTGTCCATTCGTCCTCTGTCCATCTGTCCTCTGTCCATTCGTCCTCTGTCCATCTGTCCATTTGTCCATCTGTCCATCTGTCCATCTGTCCTCTGTCCATTCGTCCTCTGTCCATCTGTCCATGTACAAATTTTACATCCAATGAAACGCTGTCTCTCTTCTGACGCCGGAGCGGAGTGCTTCCTGTTTGATCCAGTCTATGAGTGACTGTGAGGGCTGCTGAAGTCATCGATGGACAGAACTTTACTTCCTGTATGAGTGACACGTTCATGACATCATTTCCTGTTCTTCTTCAGGCTAAGAAGCTGAGTGCCGAGCTGAGAGCTGTCCATGTGACCACAGACGATTTACTGCAGGACCAATCAGAGCTGAGCGCACGGGCACGCCAACATGTGCACACAGAGCAGGTACACACACACACACACACACACACACAGATCAGTTCCAGGTTAGTGTTAATGTAAATATAATGTATAAACAACATTTACGTTAGTCAGCTGACCTCATGTTGTGTTCAGGGACTTCCTGCTGAGCTGCTGGTTGACCTGATCCAACACAGACTGAACCAGATCGACTGCTTCAACCGGGTGAGACCTCCATCACACCTCCATCACTCCTCTCTCTCTCTCTGTCTCTCTGTCTGTCTCTCTGTGATGATGATAATTAGCTCTCTGGTCTCTGCTGTGTCGTACTACGGTTCCCAGCAGGCCGAGCAGCGTGTTGGTGTGTTTCCCCAGAGATCAGCTGATCAAAGAGTCTCTCTGCTGCTCCTGATTAACACACAGAGCTGATTCCTGATCAGTTTGAGAGAGTGACAGGAAGCAACGCTCACACAACAACGACTACAACAAAGACTACTACAACGACTACAACAACAACAACAACAACAACTACAACAACAACTACAACAACTACTACTACAACAACAACAACAAGTACAACAACTACTACAACAACAACAACAACTACAACAACGACTACTACAACGACTACAACAACAACGACTACTACAACGACTACAACAACGACTACAACAACCACGGCTACAACAACAACGACTACAACAACGACTACAACAACTACAACAACAATGACTACAACAACAACAACTACAACAACAATGACTACAACAACGACTACAACAACAACGGCTACAACATCAACGACTACAACAACAACGACTACAACAACAACTACAACGACTACAACAACAATGACTACAACAATGACTTCAACAACAATGACTACAACAACAATGACTACAACAACAACGACTCCAACAACTACTACAACAACAACTACAACGACTACAACAACAACGACTACTACAACGTCTACAACAACGACTACAACAACTATAACAACTACTACAACAACAACAACTACAACAACGACTACTACGACCACAACAATGACTACAACAACAATGACTACAACAACAATGACTACAACAACGACTACAACAACAACGACTACAACAACAACGACTACAACAACAATGACTACAACAATGACTTCAACAACAATGACTACAACAACAATGACTACAACAACAACGACTCCAACAACTACTACAACAACAACGACTACAACAACAACGACTACAACAACAATGACTACAACAATGACTTCAACAACAATGACTACAACAACAATGACTACAACAACAACGACTCCAACAACTACTACAACAACAACTACAACGACTACAACAACCACGGCTACAACAACAACGACTACAACAACGACTACAACAACTACAACAACAATGACTACAACAACGACTACAACAACTACAACAACAACTACAACAACGACTACTACAACGACTACAACAACAACGGCTACAACATCAACGGCTACAACATCAACAACTACAACAACGGCTACAACAACAACGGCTACAACAACAACGACTACAACTACAACGACTACAACAACAATGACTACAACAATGACTACAACAACAATGACTACAACAACAACGACTACAACAACAACGACTACAACAACGACTACAACAACTACTACAACAACAACGACTACAACAACGACTACTACAACAACGACTACTACAACGACTACAACAACGACTACAACAACCACGGCTACAACAACAACGACTACAACAACGACTACAACAACTACAACAGCGACTACAACAACAACGACTACAACAACAACGACTACAACAACAACGGCTACAACATCAACGACTACAACAACAACGACTACAACAACGGCTACAACATCAACGACTACAACAACAACGACTACAACAACAACGACTACAACAACAACGACTACAACAACGGCTACAACATCAACGACTACAACATCAACGACTACAACAACAACGGCTACAACATCAACGACTACAACAACAACGACTACAACAACGGCTACAACAACAACGACTACAACAACAACGGCTACAACAACTACAACAACGACTACAACCACAACAACTACAACAACGACTACAACCACAACAACTACAACAATGACTACAACAACGACTACAACAACAACAACCACAACGACTACAACCACAACAACTACAACAACGACTACAACCTCAACAACTACAACAACGACTACAACCTCAACAACTACAACAACGACTATAACAACTACAACGACTACAACAACAACGACTACAACGACTACAACAATGGCTACAACATTAACGACTACAACGACTACAATGACTACAACCACGACTACAACCACAACACCTACAACAACGACTACGACTACAACAACGACTACAACAACCACAACGACTACAACCACGACTATTATAACGACTACAATGACGATGACTACAACAACGACTACAATGACGACGACTACAACGACTACAACAACGACTACAACAACGACTACAACAACAACTACAACCACAACTACAGCCACGACTACAACAACTACAACCACGACTACAACCACGACTACAACAACCACGACTACAACAACAACGACTACAACCACGACTACAACAACGACTACAACCACAACTACAACCACAACTACAACCACGACTACAACCACGACTACAACAACAACTACAACCACGACTACAACAACTACAACCACGACTACAACTATGACTACAACTGTCTGGTGCTCCTTTAGGATGTTGCTGGAGTTTATTTGGTTGTCATAGTTTCAGACTCTGACTTACATGCAGACTGATTGGACTGATCACGTGACCGCTTTATGTGGCTCAGTGTTTCAACATAGTGTGTGTGTGTGTGTGTGTGTGTGTGATCAGCAGCTGCTTTGATCAGCTGATGGCTGTTTTTTATGGCCGCAGGCTAAACTCATCACACACTGTGGATGATTGACAGCTCTCATCAGGACCCGCCTCCTCCTGTCACATTAAATACTTTGTCTGTCTGTCACCTGTCTGTCTCTCAGCTGTCTGTCTGTCTCTCAGCTGTCTGTCTCTCACCTGCCTGTCTATCTCTCACCTGTCTGACTGTCTGTCTGTCTGTCTGTCTGTCTCTCACCTGTCTGTCTATCTCTCACCTGTCTGTCTGTCTCTCTGTCTGTCTGTCTGTCTGTCTCTCACCTGTCTGTCTCTCACCTGTCTGTGTGTTTCAGGGCTGGGTGTTGGAGGGAATCCCTCAGACTCGTCTTCAGGCTCTGAGTCTGCAGCAGGCCGGAGTTATACCTGAACATGTAGGTGAGTCTGTGCTCAGAGATCGTGTGTGTGTGTGTGTGTGTGTGTGTGTGTGTGTGTGTGTGTGTGTTTAAACACCACATCATGTCACTGTGTGTGTGTGTGTGTGTGTGTGTGTGTGTGTGTGCAGTGATGCTGGAGGCTCCTGATGATGTATTGATGGAGCGCTCTCAGGGGAAGCTGGTCGACCCGCTGACAGGAGGTCAGTTCTTTACATGATGTTAGCGTGTTCTCTCTTCACTGTTACAGTCTGTTTGTGACATCACTTCCTGTCTGCAGACTCGTACCATCACACCTTCATCTGGCCGGACGACGACGCCGTCGCTCAGCGCCTGGAGGCGGAGCAGAGCCCGTCAGATGAGCAGCGATTGGCTGATCTGCAGCGTTACCGCTGTGAGCTCACAGCTCTGAGATCGGCCTATCAGCACGTCCTGAAGGTCGTCAGCTGTGACCAACCACACGCAGACGTGTACCAACAAGGTACACACACTTCCTGTTTGTGGTCACATGATCTCCTCGCTTCAACAGAGCTTCACTCTGATGATGACATGCTGTGTGTGTGTGTGTGTGTGTGTGTGTGTGTGTGTGTGTGCGTGTGTGTGTGTGTGTGTGAGTGTCTCAGTGCTGGCTTTCATCCGGACTCGTCGTTGCTCCAGAACTCCCAGAATCCTCCTGTTGGGTCCGCCGGGGTCGGGGAAGAGTCATCAGGCCAGACTGCTGTCAGAGAAATACAAGATGGTGGACGGTACACACACACACACACACACACATAAAAACACACACCTGAGTGTGTGACATCTGACCAGTGAAACTTCAACTCTCTGCTGCCAACTGTAGCTGCTGTGAACTGTCTGCCTGTCTCTCACCTGTCTGTCTGTCTGTCTTTCACCTGTCTGTCTGCTTGTCTCTCACCTGTCTGTCTGTCTGTCTGTCTGTCTCTCACCTGTCTGTCTGTCTGTCTGTCTGTCTGTCTCTCACCTGTCTGTCTGCCTGTCTCTCACCTGTCTGTCTGTCTGTCTGTCTGTTTCTCACCTGTCTGTCTGTCTGTCTGTCTGTCTGTCTCTCACCTGTCTGTCTCTCACCTGTCTGTCTGTCTCTCACCTGTCTGTCTGTCTGTCTGTCTGTCTGTCTCTCACCTGTCTGTCTCTCACCTGTCTGTCTGTCTCTCACCTGTCTGTCTGTCTGTCTGTCTGTCTGTCTCTCACCTGTCTGTCTGTCTCTCACCTCTCTGTCTGTCTGTCTGTCTGTCACCTGTCTGTCTGTCAGTGTGTTGTGGTCAGTTGTTGAGGTCTGTAGCAGCTGCTGGTTCAGCTCTGGGAGAAGAGATCAAACCTTACCTGGATGACGGGAGGCCAGGTAAGCTGTCACACCTGTACAGGCACAAACTGAGCCTGACATGACGACTGATTACTGATTACTGTGGACCGGTCCAGTCCCAGACTCGCTGGTTCTGCAGGTTCTGGAGGAACATCTGAGCCGAGTGGACTGCAGCTGCAGAGGCTGGGTCCTCCACGGCTTCCCCCGAGACCTGCAGCAGGCCAAGAGCCTGAAGGAGAGCCAGCACCAACCCAACAGGTACTGACCCGACCTGACAGCTGACCGATGACCTCATGGTGACCTCATGGTGACCTCATGGTGACCTCATGGTGACCTCTGACCTCTGCTGTCTCCTCAGAGTCTTCTTCCTGGAGCTGACTGATGACGTGTGTGTGGACAGAGTCAGTCTCAGAGCGACTGACCCGCTCAGTGGACGGAGGTCAGTATGCCGTCTGTGCACCTGAACGCCTCAGACACACACAGCATGTGTCACAGCTGTGATGTCATTTCCTCCCGCAGGTTCCACGCTGTGACCCGACCCGCTCCGAACTCCGAGGTCCAGAACCGACTGAGGACGAGACCTGAGGACAGCACACACACTGTGACACACACACTGAGCCAGTACAGGACACACACTGCAGCCCTGCAGGTACACACACACACACACACACACACACATTAATCCACCACTGGAAATAGTCCCCAACAAGAGCTCTACTTCCTGTTTGAGTGACATCATCCTGTGTGTGTGTGTGTGTGTGTAGTCTGTGTATCCAGATGGACTTCACGTTGATGCTGATCAGGATCCTCACTCTGTGTTTGAAGCTCTGGAGAGCCGACTGACGACTGAGTGACTCACCTGGACTCACCTGGACAGACAGGAAGTGGACTGACTGTTGTTCTCTCATCGTTTATTCAAAATGTTTAAGAACAAATAAAATGTTTGTTAATTAGCAGTCTCTGTAAACATGTTGTTGAACAATGACCTCGGAGGTCTCTGTGTTGGACAACAGATTGCTGTGTATGAAATATAGTGTAACGCTGAGGAAACGTTGATGTAACGTTGATGTAACATGTAGGTTAGGGTGGGGGAATAACGTTCTAATAAAACTGCTGAGTTGTTGCAGTAACGTGATGATCAAAGGTCGTTAAATTAGATTTAATATTTTAGTTTTTTGTCCTCACTTGGTGAGCTTCAGTGAGAGTCCTCTGTTTGTCATGTAGGCATGTATGTGTGTGTGAACGTCGCCTCAGGCAGACTTTATAAACTGATCAGACGAGTTCACCTTTTACACACACAGGAAATTATTTATAAAATATTTCAACTTTGATTATTTTATAACGTCCAACGAGGACGAGACGATGAAGACACGAAACTACGACTGTGACAACAAAAAACCTGGACGTAGTCTCTGAGACGTCCCCGCAGACTGTCTAAAACCTGGACGTAGTCTCTGAGACGTCCCCTCAGACTGTCTAAAACCTGGACGTAGTCTCCGTGACGTCCCCTCAGACTGTCTAAAACCTGGACGTAGTCTCCGTGACGTCCCCGCAGACTGTCTAAAACCTGGACGTAGTCTCCGTGACGTCCCCGCAGACTGTCTAAAACCTGGACGTAGTCTCCGTGACGTCCCCGCAGACTGTCTAAAACCTGGACGTAGTCTCCGTGACGTCCCCGCAGACTGTCTAAAACCTGGACGTAGTCTCCGTGACGTCCCCACAGACTGTCTAAAACCTTTAAGTCTGAGGCAGACAGACAGTGTCTTCATGAATATTAATGTTTGTCTCAGATTATTGGTCCTTCATGTTTAAATGTGTCGTTGGTTGAAGCTCTGTGGACTGATTCGTTAAATGTTTATAATTAATCCTCCTCAGCGTCTCTTTCAGTCCCAGAGGTGTCGGACTCTCACTTTGATTGACAGCTCTATTTTTAAACTTCCTGTCGACAACAGGAAGCGGAGCGGGAAAGAAATGGGACGTGACAGCTGCTGATGAGCTGACGGACGGTTCGTGTTCATCTCCTGCAGAGACTCAAACGTCTGTTCATCGAACCGCACAGTCTGCTGGTCTTTGTAGTCCGTTTAAACTCTTCATGTTTGAAGCTTCACGTCCACAGAAGGTTCTGGACTCTGTCTGGTTCTGGTTCTGTTCTCACACCCTGAAACTAAAAAAGTTGTTTTTGTTTGTTTGTGGTGTGAAGTATAAAGAATAAACAACAGAAAAGTGTGTGTGTGTGTGTGTGTGTGTGTGTGTCTACAATCAAATCAGAAATAAAGAAGTTATGTTACTGCGCATGTGCACAAAATCAGCTGTGAAGGAGGCGGAGCTTCAGCGACGTAGCAGGAAGTCTTCCCCACGCGTGTGTGTGTC
>CAMPSB010000411.1:55000-77500 GCA_946959425.1 Argyrosomus regius | reverse complement strand
TAGGCATTTAATATCTGTGTCAGAGAGAGTGAGGCCAGGGATATCCGATTGTTCAAGTGATTTTGCAAATTCATGGATATAAATGTTGAACAGGGTGGGGCTGAGACTGCAGCCCTGTTTCACCCCTCTGCTCTGGAGGAAGAAATCTGTTTCCATGTTGTTGATCTTCACAGCACATTTATTATTTGTGTACATTGTTTTAATTATGTCATAGATTTCCCCCCCTATACCTTTTTCAATTAACTTTAGGAACAGACCACTATGCCAGATTGAGTCGAATGCTTTTTTTGAAATCTACAAAACGAGAAAAATGTGTTCTTGTTTTGATGAACATGTTTGTTAATGAGAGTGTGAAGGGTGTAGATGTGGTCAGTAGTTCGGTGTCGTGGTGTAAATCCAATTTGACTCTTGCTCAGGACGTTATGTTCGCTGAGGAAGTCTTGCAGTCGGCTGTTTAGGATGCTGCAGAATACCTTTCCCAGGTTGCTGTTGACACATATGCCTCTGTAATTGTTTGGGTCAAATTTATTTCCATTTTTAAAGATTGGTGTTATGATTCCTTTGCTCCAGATGTCAGGGAAATGCCCAATGTTGAGGACAAGGTTGAATAATTTCAATATGGCAGTGTTGAATTTCTTGCTGTTAAATTTTAGCATTTCATTTAAAATGCCATCGGGACCACTGGCCTTCCTTGACTGTAGGGCCTGGATTTTAGTTAGTAGCTCCTTTTCAGTAATTTGATAATCTAAAGGGTTCTGGTTGTCTTTAACGACTGATTCTAGAGTATGTCATTTGTTGAGGAGCTCCTTTTGGGCCGAATTCAGTGTAATAGTACTATACAGGTTTTCAAAGTGTTGTTTCCAAATTTCTCCATTTTGAATAGCCAATTCTTCTTTGTGTGGTTTGCTGATTGTTTGCCATTTTTTCCAGAAATAATTTGAGTCAATGGACTCTTCAATTTCATTCAGTTGGTGCTGCGCATGCTGCACCCTTTTAGTTCTGAGTGTTCTTCTGTATATGTTCAATGTTTCCCAATATTGGATGCGGAGCTCGGGGTTGTCAGGTTGTCTGTGTTTTTGATTTGATACATTTCTGAGTGTTTTTCTTAGATGTTTGCAGTCTGTATCAAACCACTTTTCATTGGCTGATTTCTTTGATTTGTGATGTTGATGCTGTTTCAGGTTGGATAACTCTGCTGCATTGTCAAAGATGTTGTTGATATCCCGTACAGCTTGATTCAGGCCATCTTCATTGTGGGGATATGAATTGGAGATGAAACGGTCTAATTGAAGTTGAGTTGTTTGATGTGTGATTGCTTTCTGGTAGTGGTCTTTGCTGTTGGTTGTCCATCTATAAGGTTGTTTTGTATAGTTCAGTTTACTGGGCTCCGCTGCGTGAGGGTCTGTTACTGTCTTTCTAATGTACAGTGTAATTTTACTGTGGTCAGATAAGGGTGTGAGGGGGCTGATTGTACATGCTCTCAGATAGAAGGGGTCTAGGTCTGTTATGTTGTAGTCTACTGTGCTATTGCCACGAGGAGAGCTGTGTGTGTAGAGACCAAAGGAGTCCCCTCGAAGTCGACCGTTGACTATGTACAGACTCAGTGTTCGGCAGAGCTGTAGGAGTTGGCGCCCGCTTTTGTTGACAGTTTTGTCAAAGTTGTTTCTTTGGGGATGTGAAGGATATGAAGGGAGAGGAATGCTGATTTGGCCAAGTATATGTCTGTCTCCATGTGGATTAATAGAATCCGGTTCTACACCTGTTCTGGCATTAAGGTCTCCACAGATCAGTATGCTTCCCTGGGCCTGGTAGTGACTGATCTCATCTTCAAGAATGGAGAAAACATTTTCATTATGATAAGGGGATTCTGATGGGGGGATATACACTGCACACATGAATATATCTTTATCTGTGGCAACAATTTCTCTTTTTATTTTGAGCCAAATTGAAGATTCACCTTTTTTTATCAATTCAATTGAGTGTTCAAGGTTTGCTTTGTACCAAATCAGCATTCCACCTGAATCTCTGCTCTGTCTTATTCCTTTCAGTTTGGTGGATGGGAGCACCAACTCTCTGTAGCCTGTGGGACAGCCAGTGGAAGTGTCTCCTCTGCACCAAGTTTCTTGTAAAACAAATATATCTGCATCTCCTAACTCTGTGGTGAAATCTGGGGTCCTGCTCTTAAGGCCAAAAGCAGAGGACCTCAGACCCTGGATGTTCCAACATGAGATAATAAATGATTTAGATTTCATTCAGTTTAAAATTCAAAATGTTGCATTCAGTGTTAAAACTGAACTTGACCTATCAGGTGGGAGCAGAGCAGGCTGAGCATGTGCTGGATGTCTCTCAGCTGGCTGTGTGGCAGTGTAGGGGTGGGGTTAGAGGTTTGAGGGGTAAGGGGGGGTCTGCTGCTCTCCTCACCACCTGAGCGTAGCTCAGTGGGCCGGGGTGTGGCTCCTGGTTATGGCGCTGGGGTGGGGCTCCTGGGGGCAGGAGGGGTTCTGGTCGGGTGAGGGGGGGTTCATAGCTGTCTTGGTGGGGTCTTCGTGGAGGGGGATGAGGAAGGTCGGGTCTCCGTGGGGGTGGTCTGGGTGGTGGTCTTGGGGGGCTGCGGGCCAACCTGCTCCTTCTGCGGGGGGTGGACTGGTTTTGGTTGAGAGCGACGTTCTTCAGTGTCTGGGCGAAGATCGGGACGGTATTTTTAAATAGATGGACATGGTCGTAGAGGCAGCTGATGTCCAGGGTGGGGTGGTGGGCTAGGTGGACGTTGGGCTTCAGGACGCAGTCTCTGGAGACGCTGCTGTTAATCCTGTGGATGGTGTCTGGGTAGAAGTCTTTCCTGGGCAGCAGGGTTGATTTAACTACTCTACTGTTGGGGAAGGTGCTGGAGGCCTTTTCTATCATTCGTCTGAGTGACTCCGATACTCTTTCCTGCTGCGTCCTCAGCTCGTTGGTGCCGGTGTGGATGATGATGTGGCTTGGAGAACCCAGACGCTCCTCTGATAGCAGCTCCATGGCATGTTGGCTGTTTGGACACCAGAGTTTGGCCACTTTGTGGTTGGGGAACAGTTTCTTTTCATTTAAGAACTTTCCATTGGAGTCGATGAGGATGACGATGTCTGGTTGCTGTGCCAGTCTGGATGGGTGAGGGGTGGAGTCGATCAGTGGGCTGGTCGACTGGCTGGGGGGGGGTGTGGGTGTGGTGTTGGTTTGGTGACTGGAGGGGAGCTGCTGGATGCTCGGTTCTGGTGGCTCTGGGTGGGTGGAGCCTCTTGGTCCTGGTGCTTCTGTGTGGTGCTCCCAGGATCTTGGTTGTGGTCTAGGTGTGAGTCCAGAGTCTGTCTTGTCAGGCCTGGGCTGACTCTGTCTCTCTCCTGGAGCTTCTGTGACAGAGAGGCCAGCTCTCTCCTGGTGCTCTCTCTCTCCTCTTTCAGCTCATTCACCTCCTCGTTCAGCTTTTTCAGTGCTACGATGTGGCTCTCCTTGTGCTGCTGCAGCTCTTTGATCTCAGTCTTCAGGGTGCTCAGCTCTGTCTTGTTCTGCTCTCTGTCCTGCCTCAGTCTGCTCAGCTCCGTGCTGAGGCTCCAGGTCTCCTCCTGGCTCGGCTGATGGCTGATCAGCTCTCTCAGCTGTACCAGTTCTCTCTCCAGCTCACTGAACTTCATCTTCATGTCGGTGATGATGTGGGTTAGCTGGGGGTCCTGGGCCTGTTCAGAGCTGGGGGGCTCACTCTTCTCAAAGGAGGACAGGTGGGGGTTGAGGTGGTGATTGTGTCTGGCAGGGTGTGGGTGTCATCAGGCGGGGAGCACTTCTCCAGTTGGGCTCTTCCTTTTATGAGGGGAAAGTCCAGCTCAAACTGCCTGAGGTTCCCCTGCACCATGACAGTCCCGTTCTTGTATATGTTGATTGATGTCATGAGGGAGTCTGGGTCTTCTGCCTCTTTGACTTTCAATTTCCAGCCATTACAGATCCCTTCTTTCTTCACAGAGGGGTAGTGGGTCTTTATGGCAGAGTGCCATGCTAGTGGCTGTTCTGTGAAGAAGATCAGGTTGCTGGTGTCTCCGTTTTTGTAGGAGTCAGAGAAGAGTGTCTCTGCTCTTTCCTTCAACACTTTCTGTTTGTATGCCTTCCTGGCCCTTTCATTTTTCAGATCTTGTGTGTATAAGAGAGGAACAGCTTCTGTATGTGCTGTGTCTGAGGTTCCAGGGCTCTGCTGAGGCTGCATGGTTGTTGTTCCAACTCCTTGGTAACCGTTGCTAAGGCTTCCAATTTTGTTGGTTAGCTGTTAGCTGTTAGCTTTAACTTAAATTAGTTTGTAGGTAATTATTTTGTTTTTAAAGCCCTTGTGTAGGTTGTATTGCCTCTGATGTTCTCACTCACTTCATTCTCTGGCTGTTCTTCTTCTTGTTCGTTGTCAGTTGTGTGTTTGTCGTCCTCAAGACAGACAAACTTTGGTTGGACTTTCCTGCTGGACTCCTCTGTTCAGATGGGTTTCTCCAAGTTTTCTTTGGTGTTTTCTTCTTTCAGGGAGGTAGTTGCTCCAAAAGTGTTTCGTCCTCAAAATTTCATACAAAATTGAAAGTTTATCTCACTTTAAAACAAAAAAAGAGAGATTATCTTCAGGAGTTCATGCTGCTGCTCTCTCTCTCTCTCTGTCTCTCTCGCGCTCTCTCCCTCTCTCTCGTGGTTCACACCTGTGTGTCTCTGCAGGTAAGACACTGTCCTACGCCGTTCCCGTGGTCCAGAGTCTGCAGACGGTCCAGCCGAAGATCAGCAGGTCCGACGGTCCTCTGGCTGTCGTCATCGTCCCCACCAGAGAGGTAAAACCAGCAGACAGAAACACATGAAGACAACATGAAGACAACATGAAGACAACATGAACATGACCTTTAATGTGAGACACACTGAACTGTCTGTCTGTCTGTCTGTCCATCCATCAGCTCGCCCAGCAGACGTTTCTGATCTTCCAGAAGCTCCTGAAGGTAACACAAATATGACGTTGTTTGTCTGTTTTTTATTGGCCAAGTTATCGTAAGCCACGCCCCTTTTAACTGCATGCACCAATCAGAGTTGAGCAGGAAGTCAAATGTTGGTCATATTTTGTATTGTTAATGTTTGAACACGTCACGTTGAAACAGAAGAGGGCCGAGGGGAAGTTAATAACGACTTATCAACAGACAACAGGAAGACTTTTATTATGATAAAAATGTTTCTCTTTGCAGCCGTTTACCTGGATTGTTCCAGGTGTGCTGATGGGAGGAGAGAAGAGGAAAGCAGAGAAGGCCAGGTACAACACCTTCTTCTTCTGTCTGACTAACTGTGGACTGACTGTGGGACTGACTGTGGGACTGACTGTGGACTGACTGTGGACTGACTGTGGGACTGACTGTGGACTGACTGTGGGACTGACTGTGGGACTGACTGTGGACTGACTGTGGGACTGACTGTGGGACTGACTGTGGACTGACTGTGGACTGACTGTGGGACTGACTGTGGGACTGACTGTGGACTGACTGTGGACTGACTGTGGGACTGACTGTGGACTGACTGTGGACTGACTGTGGACTGACTGTGGGACTGACTGTGGACTGACTGTGGACTGACTGTGGGACTGACTGTGGGACTGACTGTGGACTGACTGTGGACTGACTGTGGGACTGACTGTGGACTGACTGTGGGACTGACTGTGGACTGACTGTGGACTGACTGTGGGACTGACTGTGGGACTGACTGTGGACTGACTGTGGGACTAACTGTGGGCTGACTGTGGACTGACTGTGGGACTGACTGTGGACTGACTGTGGACTGACTGTGGACTGACTGTGGGACTAACTGTGGACTGACTGTGGACTAACTGTGGGACTGACTGTGGACTGACTGTGGACTGACTGTGGACTGACTGTGGGACTAACTGTGGACTGACTGTGGACTAACTGTGGGACTGACTGTGGACTGACTGTGGACTAACTGTGGGACTGACTGTGGGACTGACTGTGGGACTAACTGTGGACTGACTGTGGACTAACTGTGGGACTGACTGTGGACTAACTGTGGGACTGACTGTGGGCTGACTGTGGACTGACTGTGGACTGACTGTGGACTGACTGTGGGACTAACTGTGGACTGACTGTGGACTGACTGTGGGACTGACTGTGGACTGACTGTGGGACTAACTGTGGACTGACTGTGGACTGACTGTGGGACTGACTGTGGACTGACTGTGGGACTAACTGTGGACTGACTGTGGACTGACTGTGGGACTGACTGTGGGACTAACTGTGGACTGACTGTGGACTGACTGTGGGACTAACTGTGGACCTCTGGACTGTCTTCAGGCTCCGTAAAGGCATCAACATCCTGATCTCAACGCCGGGCCGTCTGGTGGATCACATCAGAAACACTCTGAGCATCGCCTTCAGCGCCGTCCGCTGGCTGATCCTGGACGAGGCCGACAGGTAAACAAAAAAAACAGGTTACTTTAGTGGTTAGTATTCACAGCTCAGTTTAGACCTTCATCCTGTGTGTGTGTGTGTGTTCAGGACCTTGGACCTGGGTTTTGAGAAGGATCTGACCGTCATATTGAACAGTCTGAACTCTAACGGACCGAGCCGACAGAACGTGCTGCTGTCAGCGACACTCACACAAGGTAAAAAAACAAAGTGACTTATATTCTATATATTAGCTGTTAGCATCATTAGCAGTTAGCACTATTAGCTGTTAACATCATTAACAGTTAGCACTATTAGCAGTTAGCTGAAATAGCTAATTCAGCTAACTGCTAACTGACGCTCTCTGATGGACGAACACTGAACCGTCCTGTTGTGTTTCAGGTGTGACTCGGTTAGCAGACGTTTGTCTTCACGACCCAGTCAGCATCCACGTGTCAGGCCCCGCCTCCTCTGACCTCACCGCCAGCTCGACTGTGACCTCTGACCCCAGTGTGGCCAGCCAATCAGAGAGCTTTGCTGTGCCGGAGGCTCTGAAGCAGTTTGTGGTGGTGGTTCCCAGTAAGGTCAGACTGGTGTGTCTGGCTGCTTTCATACTGGACAAATGCAAGGTAACCATGATGACCTGTTTTAGGTCCAGTTCACACCTGCTGTTACCATGGTGATCCAGACCCATAGAAACCATGACCATGACAATGCTAACATGTTGATGTTTAGCAGGTACAATGTTTACCGTGTTAACTATCTTAGTTTAGTGTGTTAGCAAGCTAAACTAAGATGGTTGACAGACTCCTGGTTAGTTGACAGACTCTTGGTTGGTTGACAGACTCCTGGTTAGTTGACAGACTCTTGGTTGGTTGACAGACTCCTGGTTGGTTGACAGACTCCTGGTTAGTTGACAGACTCTTGGTTGGTTGACAGACTCTTGGTTGGTTGACAGACTCCTGGTTGGTTGACAGACTCCTGGTTGGTTGGTTGACAGACTCCTGGTTGGTTGACAGACTCTTGGTTGGTTGACAGACTCTTGGTTGGTTGACAGACTCCTGGTTAGTTGACAGACTCTTGGTTGGTTGACAGACTCCTGGTTGGTTGACAGACTCCTGGTTGGTTTTTGACAGACTCCTGGTTGGTTGACAGACTCCTGGTTGGTTGACAGACTCTTTGTTGGTTGACAGACTCTTGGTTGGTTGACAGACTCCTGGTTGGTTGGTTGACAGACTCCTGGTTAGTTGACAGACTCCTGGTTGGTTGACAGACTCTTGGTTGGTTGACAGACTCTTGGTTGGTTGGTTGGTTGGTTGGTTGACAGACTCCTGGTTGGTTGACAGACTCTTGGTTGGTTGACAGACTCCTGGTTAGTTGACAGACTCTTGGTTGGTTGACAGACTCCTGGTTGGTTGACAGACTCCTGGTTAGTTGACAGACTCTTGGTTGGTTGACAGACTCTTGGTTGGTTGACAGACTCCTGGTTGGTTGACAGACTCCTGGTTGGTTGGTTGACAGACTCCTGGTTAGTTGACAGACTCCTGGTTGGTTGACAGACTCTTGGTTGGTTGACAGACTCTTGGTTGGTTGACAGACTCCTGGTTAGTTGACAGACTCTTGGTTGGTTGACAGACTCCTGGTTGGTTGACAGACTCCTGGTTGGTTGGTTGACAGACTCCTGGTTGGTTGACAGACTCCTGGTTGGTTGACAGACTCTTGGTTGGTTGACAGACTCCTGGTTGGTTGGTTGACAGACTCCTGGTTAGTTGACAGACTCCTGGTTGGTTGACAGACTCTTGGTTGGTTGACAGACTCCTGGTTGGTTGACAGTCTCTTGTCGTTGTTATTCAGTTTTCTCAGAACAACAAACTCATCGTCTTCGTCTCGAGCTGCGAGGCCGTCGAGTTCCTCCATTCTCTCTTCACCTCCGTCCTCTCGGGGCCCTCGACCAATCAGAAGCCTCAGATCCGCTTTATGCGTCTCCATGGCAACATGAAGCAGGAGGTAAGACATAGCCATCTTCTGTCTGACGTACCTCTACTCGTGATCAGCTGGCAGTCAGTCAGTGTGTGTTTGTTTTTTCTACCAGGAGCGCTCGGAGGTCTTCCAGCAGTTTTCAGGGTCTCAGTCCGGAGTCCTGCTCTGCACGGTCAGTACCTTCTGGACTTCAACAGAACCAGGACATCCAGAATTCATGATACTTTGTGTCTTTCATTTGTTTTGTGTTAACATAAGAAATATGTTTCAGGACGTAGCAGCTCGAGGTCTGGACCTCCCTCAGGTCACCTGGATCGTTCAGGTAATCATTAAGTGACCAGTGGGTCTGTGTGGGGTATTTTCAGGTCAAGCAGCACCAGGTGTGTTTCAAACATCACTCTGTGTTTCAGTACACTCCTCCGACGGCGGCAGCAGAGTATGTTCACCGTGTCGGACGGACGGCTCGTATCGGAGGAGAAGGAAGCAGTCTGATCTTCCTCACCCCCGCTGAGACCGCCTTCATCAACGAGCTGGCCAGTCACAACATCAGGTGTGTTGACTGACAGCCATCACAACCAATCACAGCGATAATACACGTGTCAGATCCACAGTATAGCACCACACTGATCTGTTCTGGAGTATTTCTGTTGGTCCACCTTCTGGTTTTGACTGGTGGGGGTGGGTCTTGTTGTGTTTCAGCCTATCAGACATGAAGCTGCAGGATATCCTGTCCAGTCTGATGATGGACGACACCTACAAGGGGCGGGGTAAATACCACAGCAAGGTAAGTCCACACACCTGTGCCCCTCAGACCGAGCTTCAGAGGTCTCAGTGGTTCTGAGGTGTTTGCAGAGGTCCTTGAGGTGGATTCTTTTTGTTCGGACGTCAGGTTCTGTGAAGGTATCAGGGGTTTTTGAAGAGGTTCCAGTGGTCTGCAAGGGTCTTCAAGGGTCCCTCAGGGGTCTTAGATACCTTTGATCAGGTTTCTTGGTTGGTCCTTTAGTGAGTGTTTTTAAGGTTCCATCATACTTTGAGGAAGTTTTAGGAGGGTTTTTAAGGGGTTCCAGGTATACTAAGTTGGGTTTAAAGTGGTCTTTTTGTTGGTGTTAGTGGTGCCAGGAGTTGCCTGGGGTACTTTACAGGGTACTTGGTCATCAGGGTATCTTTGAGGGTTTCTTACAGGTACCAGTCTTCTATGAGGCCATTCTGGGGCTGCCTAAAAGGGATTCAGCGGACTTTGAGGTGCAAGGGTTCTTCATGGGGTCCAAGTACCTTTGATGTGGTTTCAGAGGTTCTTTATGGGGTACCTCAAGTCTTTCCAGGTATTTTATCTCGGAAGGAACTGCACAGTACTTGAGGAGTGTAACAGTGTGCTTATAGGGAGTTGTACTGCACTTGAGATACCCAGGAGGTTCTTAGTACTAACGGTCTGTTCCAGGACTCTTTTAGGGGATTCCAGGGGTGGTTGATGTGTTTTAAGGGTCCCCAGGGGATAACAGGAACCTTTGATGAGTTTCCTGGGTTCTTCATTGAAATCAGAGTCTCTGGAGGGGTTTCTGGTGGACTCTGAGTTGGTTCCAGGGGTCTTTAAGAGAAACCCAGGGATCTTTGGAGGGTTTTCAAAAGGTGTTTGAGTTGGAAGCATGGAACGTTGAGAGAGCAGGAGGTCCTTCAGGGTGTTGGAAGAGCTTTTGATTCGGGTTAAAGTTCTTTTGATTGGTTTCTTCATGTGATTTGGGGGGACTCAGTCGGTCTTACAAGGTGTTCTAAGGGCGACTGAATAGGTTTCAATGTTTGTGTCTGTCAGGGTATTCCAGTGGTGTGTCTGGAGTTCCGGCTGGTTGAAGGGGGTATTTGTGGGGTTCTAAGGGTCTTTTAAAGAGTTCCAGGAATCTTTGAGGGGTGCATGGTTTGTTTCTGGTCTTTAGTTGATATCAGGGGTCTTTTAGGGATTCCCGTTGGTTTTGGAGTGGGTCCACGGTTTTTAGAAGACTGCAGTGGATTCTGGAGTTGTTCTCAGTGGTCCTGAATCTATGGTGAACCAACAGGCAACAGAAACCACCTGCTGTTCTGCTGACGCCGATAAAGATGGTTTCTTAAACACTTTGTTTTTCTGTGTCAGACTGAAGAATCAAAAGACTTGTGTTAACAGAGAAACCAGCAGGAGGCGATCGGTTCAGACGAGACCTGACGTGAACCTGCAGCAGGTTTTAGTTTGTGTTTGTGATTTAAATGAACCTTTATTTAAACGCTGCTGTCTGCAGCTCGTTCACTTCTGATCCTGAAGCAGCATTTAGATTCTAATTATTACTGAAAAGCTGCATTTTATTGTGAAATCCTCTTCATTCAACAAAAGACAGCACCCGAAGGCCGTTAACCTACTGCAGAGGCACCTGAACAAGACGGGCTGACCACCCCGTTAGTTCGTTTGTTGTACTTTATTAATTACAATTTAGTAACTCACTCATAATGACCCCAAAGCCTCCACTGATGGTTCTGGACCCGGCCTTGGCTGCACCTCCAGAGTTAAACTGGCCTGTGTCTTTAGGAGAATTCATGTTTTAAGGGTCCTTGAGGGGATTTCAGGAACCTTTGAAGGGTTTTCCTGGTGGAGTGGCTTCTGGGGCCTTTAAGGTTCCACTGAGAGATTTTTGAGAGTTCCAGGTGTTCTAAGGGCAGTTCAAGTGGTCTTTTTGTTGGTGCTATGAGCTGCCAGGGGTCTTTGTTGTGGCTCCAAGGGTTCTTCAGGGTATCCCAGTGCTATATTTGGATGTTCCAGGTGTCTTTGAGGGTTTCAGAGGTTTTTATTGTGGTATCAGTCAACTGTGAGGCCATTTGGGCTGCCTATAAGGGATTCATGGGGGTTCCAAGAACCTTTGAGTTGGGTTCAAAGGTTCTTTATGGCGTACCTTTAGGAGATATCCAGTTTTTTTTAGTGCCAGTGGTCTGTTTCAGGACTCTTTAAGAGGATTCCAGGTGTTTTAATGGTCCTTCAGGGGATTTCAGGAACCTTTGATGGAGTTTTCTGGGTTCTTTGTGGAGATCAGGGGTTCCGGGCCTTTGAGTTGGTTCCAGGGTTCTTTAAGAGGAACCCAGGGATAATTTGGATTATATTAACTGTCTGTCTGTCTGCCTGTCTGCCTGTCTGTCTGTCTGCCTGTCTGCCTGCCTGTCTGTCTGTCTGTCTGTCTGTCAGAGTTCATCCAAAGCTCTGGAGCAGGAGACCAGAGAGCGAGCGACGGTTCTTCAGACGGAGTTTGAGAATTTTGTTCACGCTGACGCTCAGTCGGTTCAGTCAGCAAAGAAAGGTTCGTCCCTGTCAGCGTGTTTACATTTTTTAATCTGCTCACTTCCTGTGTTGGTTAACGTGACCTCGTGATGTCACTGTGATGTCATCAGCTCTGCAGTCCTTCCTGCGGGCGTACACCACCTACCCTGCCCATCTCAAACACATCTTCCACATCCGCTCACTACACCTGGGACACACTGCCAAGAGCTTCGGCCTCAGAGACGCTCCACAGGGCCTGAGCGCCGCCGGGCCTCCAGGACCCGGGAACAAGAACCGCAACAAGAACCAGAATCACAACAAGAACCAGGCCAGGAGTCTGGTCAAGAACCAGAACCAGGCGCCCAGCAGCCAGACGACGACACAGAGCAGACCCGGACCAAAGAGGTGAGAAGGTTTCTGC
Source organism: Argyrosomus regius (assembly GCA_946959425.1). Taxonomy (NCBI): domain Eukaryota; kingdom Metazoa; phylum Chordata; class Actinopteri; family Sciaenidae; genus Argyrosomus; species Argyrosomus regius. Next base: position 65,403 of record CAMPSB010000411.1, on the reverse strand, counting down.
TCCTCTTCCAGCTAACTGTTTCATTGTAATTGTACAAAATGTTTCTGCTGACTTGTTGACTGTACACGTGACATCTATTGCACGTCTGTCCGTCCTGGGAGAGGGATCCCTCCTCTGTGGCTCTTCCTGAGGTTTCTTCCACTTTTTTCCCTGTTAAAAGTTTTTTGTGGGCAAGTTTTTCCTCACTCGAACCGAGGGTGTAAGGACAGAGGGTCTAAGGACAGAGGGTGTAAGGACAGAGGGTCTAAGGACAGAGGGTGTAAGGACAGACGGTGTCACTCCCTGTACAGATTGTAAAGCCCTCAGAGGCAAAATGTGTTTTGCCGACTTTGGGCTATACAAATAAAATTTGATTTGTAAGCTAACTCTAAGCTAACTCTAAGCTAAATGCTCAGTATTTTTCTCTCTGAGCATCAACAAAGTAAATCTTTTTCTTCTAATTAAAAACAGTTCTAATCAACCAATCAGAGAGCTGCTCGCCTGCAACACGTGTGTGTCTGTGTGTGTGTGTCTGTGTCTGACACGTCTGTCTGTCTGCTCATTAACACACACACCCCGCTGAGATGACTGACACACACACACACACACACACACACTCTTCATTAAAGCTCCCTTCAGTCTCAGCTCATGTTTACATGTTTGTTGTTAACAGCTGATCCTCACAGCAGGCCTGTCTGGACACGGTGTGACCACACACACACACACACACACACACACTATGGTCAATAGAGATATAATTACAGGTGTGTGTATCCCACAATCCTTTGGGTGCTGGTCAGTGTCAAGACTATTTTGAGCGGCGGATTGATTCTCAGTGAAACAGGAAGTAGAATCTCTGTGCTTGACCCGGTCCAGCTCGGTTCTGTTCTGCTGGTGAAATGCACCATGGGAGTCGTAGTTGACTTTACTTTCTGTCCTCAGGTTCTCTCCGGGTCAGAGGGAGGTTCGATTGTTCCGGTCCGAGTTCTCCAGCGGGTTGGAGGGAGGAGACGCCAAGAAGAGGAAGAAGAAGAAGAAGAAGACGATTGGTCAGTCAGGAGAGGAAGAGGAGGAGTCATAATGATGTCACCTTCAGGTCAGATCAGACACTCAGGAGTTACTTACAGGAAGTCCTGGAAAAGTCCTGGAAAAGTCTGATGACGATGTTTAAAATCATTCATCTCCTCTTTAAGTCAGACTGCGCTCTGATTGGTCGATTCATTCTGGAGGACTGTGTGTGAAAAACGTTTTTATTGTTTCATTAATAAAATGTTTGTTTGATATTTAATGATTTCTGATGAAACAGTAAAACAAATAAAAAATATTTTTACTCCTGAAAGTTTTTTTAATTTATTTTAAAGAGCGGACGGAGAGGAGTGATGGCGGCCATGTTTGTAGTCTTAATCCTGCATAACTTTAAGCCTTAATATAATGTGAACAGGTGAGTTGTATATAAATTCACCCTCAGTACAGTTGTCATGAACGGGGAAATTAGCTATAGAGACCAAAACTGTTTTTTGTACCAGGCTGTAAACATGTTTATTTCTGCTGTGAAGTTGGACATTTGAACATGGGGACTTATGGAGACTGACTCACTTCTGGAGCCAGCCTCAAGTGGACGACAAGAGGAACTGCAGTTTGTGTCTGAGTCTTACTGTCAGACCCATAAAGACTCATAAAACTGTCTCGAAGACTCATCAAACAAACGTTTTTCAGATTTATTGAAAATTTTAAAAACTTAAAAACAAACATTAAAAAACTCGACAGAGTTCAGTTTGATGACATCATCACTTCCTGTTTTTAAAGGCCATCAGTGACATCACATCTGTTCGACCAATCGTGTGTCCAAACGTTAACGAGCTGCTGATCTTCGTCATGGTGTCAGCGTGGGCGTGGTTCGCCGTGCGTCAGGAGGCGGGGCAGCAGGGGTGGGGCTTGGTGGTGGTGGGCGTGGTCTGGGTACAGGTAGAGGTCCAGTGTGGGCGGGGCAGGAGGGTACAGGAAGTGCGTGGGCAGGAATATCCTGCCGGCTTCAGCCAGCAGCTCCAAACCGACTGAAGACTGACGCTTCCACTTCGTCCTGACAGGAAACAGGAAACATGTGACACATCACGGACACAAAGAGACATGGGGGGGGGCCGTGTACACGTGTGTGCCCGCGGCCCTGTGATGGCTCACCTGCGGTTCTGGTACCAGGTCTTGACCTGAGTGTCGCTGAGCTGCAGAGAGGCGGCGAGCTGCAGCCGGTCCTGAACGTTCAGATACTTCTGCTGCTGGAAACTTCGCTCCAACCTCGACAGCTGCTGCTCGCTGAACGCCGTGCGAGCTTTACGAGGCCGCTTCACACGAGCTGAGGCCCCGCCCTGACCTGATGATTGACAGGTACACATGACATCACATCAGTCAGCTGATGATTGACAGGTACACATGACATCACATCAATCAGCTGATCGATCTGCAGCCCAACTGGACCGTGTTCTGATGGAGGGTCGGCTGTGAGGTCAGAGGTCACATGACTCATTTAAATAAAGTTTTTATATTTTGATTAAAATGTTTCAAACAATGATTAAAAATATGAATAATTAAAATAATTAATGAGCAACAAACAAACATTCAGAGTTGAATCAAGTTTTTATGTTTATATTAATTTCTTAAAAACAACACAGTCTGTGTGTGTGTGTGTGTGTGTGTGTGTGTGTGTGGAGCTTAAATCAAATTAAATCTTCAGTTTAATGATTTTATTTTATTTAGTGAATAAAAACATTAAATTTAATAAAATCTTCATGTTTAAATTTTTCATCTTTAAAACAAATAAAATCAGATCGATTAATTTCTGATTAAAACATTAAAATATTAAAATAAATTAAGTTTCTTTTTTAACAGAAATATTTTTAATAAATAAAATGACTTTTTATTTTATTTTGATGGTTTTAGGGCTTCCTGTTCTCCTACCTCTGGACTCTGGGCTTTTATCCTGATAGTCTTCTTCCCGTCCGGACTGGAACGGTTCGGGTTCCAGCTCAGGTTGTCCCGGGTCAGAGAAGCCCTGTCCCGGGTCAGAGTAAGGCCGACAGTCCGCTAAGATATCCCGGATCAGGAAAGAGGAGCTGACGGTGCGGGGCTGGAGCTGCTGCAGGTGAGCGGGCAGCAGAGCTGACTCCAGCCGGGGAACACGCTCTCTTTGCGGCGAAGGAGGCGCCGAGCAGCCGCTGCTGCTGCCCGGGCTGAAGTCCGGAGGGTCTGCCCGGGAGAGGAGCGCGCCGGGCGGCCTGAGGGAGAGCAGAGAGTCGATGCGGAACATGGAGGCAGAAACCTCCATCTCCGTCCTCCGACTCAGGTGAGTTTGTTCAGTGAGACAATGAGAAGAAACATGACACAAGGAGCTGTGACGTCAAACTTTACTTTGACTGTGACGTCACTTCAAGAGATAATACAATAAAAAGTCCAAAAAGTTAAAAGCTGATTATTGATCCAGATAAATGATCGATCAGCTGATTTATACAGACAGACAGGCAAACAGACAGGCAGACGACAGACAGACAGACAGACAGACAAGCAGCAGACAGACAGCAGACAGACAAGCAGCAGACAGACAGACAGGCAGGCAGGTTTGTTTGTTTTACCTCTATCTGTCTTCATGAACTTAATTAATTCAAAAACAATAATTAATATAATATTTATATTAACACAATAACAACAACAAATAAAAACAATTAATATAAATATAAAGTATTAATGTTTATGTCCCGTTTCAATATTATATTTATTACATTATATTATATTATTTTATTTTATATCATAGTTTATGAATTCATCGGCGGTAGCTAAGCTAAGCTATCATTACATGTAAACAACATGTAAAATATTAAAGAACTACAAAATGAAACTACAAACTGAACCACAGCTCAGCTACACAGCTAAAGGCTAACACACTGTGTTAAAGCTAGCTGGGGCGCTAGCATGGCTAGCTAATTGTTTAGCTATGGCTGAAACACTATTAAGTCAAAGCTAGCTGGATAGTAATGCTAAATGCTAAATGTACTTACGTACTAACTAGCTTAGCATAGTAGCAGCTTTAAACTGCCTTTAAAACAGAATTTATTGAAACGTTAAATAAATGTTAATAATAATAAATCACAGCGCCGTCAGCAGAATAAAAGAATAAATCTGATGAGTCGTCACAAACGTTTGTTTTTATTTAAGAGTTCATCAGGTCAGTCCAGACTGTACGAGCCCAGACCGTCAGCTCCTCTCCTGGACACGCCGTCTGACTGATGAGCCCTGAACGCCCGGAGACGAGCCTCCTCGTCCCTGAAGGTGTCGAGAGCAGGAGGAACCTGAGGAGGAGAGGAGGTGAACGTCAAACTGAACCACACCTCAGCTTCACAACACACACAGCGCTAACTTTAACTGGACCCAGTGAACTGGGTCAGTACCTGAGTGAAGCAAGACAGTTTGAATGAAGTGTGTGTGACGGGCAGAGGTCTGCTCCTCCGCAACAGGCTGGTCCGAGTGTCGGGGATACACCCAGGTTTGATCTGCACACACACACATACACACACACACACACACACACAGTTGAGTCCCCACAATGCACCTTGTGAACAGACATCCCCACATTGAACCATACACAAACACACTCACCCTCTGCGGCTGGTTGTCGGTTTGATTCCCGCTCAGCTGATCGTCAAGCCAGCGCCGAGCGTACTGATGAGAGAGGAGGTCGGACAGAGGAGACGACGCCCTGACAGACAACAGATGATCAATAACACATGATGAATCATCAATAATCAATAACAGATGATCAATAATCAATCATCGATGATCAGCTCTGTGGGCGTCTGTCTGACCTCGTCGTGACTCCGAACGTGATGTTGGGGATCGTCGCGCTCCGTGGCGCCCTCTGCTGTTTGGGGGCGGGGTTTTGTGTCCTGGCCCCGCCCCTCTGGGCGCGGTACTGACTCAGCTCTTTGGACGTCACCAGGCCCGACTTCACGGCGTCCCGGTTCAGAGACACGAAGTCCGGAGCGACTGGCCGAGCCGAGTCTCCACGATTAGGCTGAACCTGCCAGCTGGACAGGACTGACATGACAACACACAGTCAGAACACTACATCTCCCAGCATGCCTCACTGCCACCTCCACCACAAGTCCTGTGGGACTGCTGGGAGATGTAGTCATCGTGTGACAAAATAAAGATTTGATTCAGATTATTTAATATTTATAATTCATTTAAATTATTACAAACAGGAAGCAGACGACAGATTAAACAATAAAACATGATGGTCATTAAAATGTATCAATAAAAATAAAAATCAACGTTTAAAAAGATAAAAAAATAATAAAATAATAAAAAATCAACAACGAGATGACGAACAAGTTTAATGTGTGTGTGTGTGTGTGTGTGTGTGTGTGTGTGTGTGTGTGTGTGTGTGTGTGTGTGTGTCTGTGTGTTTGCGTGTGTTTGCGTGTGTCTGTGTGTGTGTCTGTGTGTTTGCGTGTGTGTGTGTGTGTGTGTGTATGTGTGTGTGTGTGTGTGTCTGTATGTGTGTGTGTGTGTGTGTGTTGCCTCTAGGCATTTTTCCGTCACGCTAACAGGAAGTGACAGCTGACCGCTGTTACACCTCAAACACGTGAACCTGCACACGTGAACACCAGGAGCGTGCACGTTCTGGCTCTGACAGTCTACAGACACATCAGCTGTCAAACCAGATGCTAAAGCTACATGCTAGTGGGCGGGGCTTACCTTCAGCCACGCCTCCATCTTTGAGTGAGCTGCTGCTGGTTCCGAAAGTGAAATCTGGACCAGGACAGGACAAACCTCTGGACCTGCAGTGACCCAGAGATGCCTGAGGACAAGAAGTGGACAGGAAGAAGACAGGAAGGGAAAAGGAAGAGGACAGGAAGGGGACAGGAAGGGAAAAGGAAGAGGACAGGAAGGGGACAGGAAGAAGACAGGAAGAAGACAGGAAGGGAAAAGGAAGAGGACAGGAAGGGGACAGGAAGGGAAAAGGAAGAGGACAGGAAGGGGACAGGAAGAAGACAGGAAGAAGACAGGAAGGGAAAAGGAAGAGGACAGGAAGGGGACAGGAAGGGAAAAGGAAGAGGATAGGAAGGGGACAGGAAGGGAAAAGGAAGAGGACAGGAAGGGGACAGGAAGAAGACAGGAAGAGGACAGGAAGAAGACAGGAAGAAGACAGGAAGAGGACAGGAAGAAGACAGGAAGAAGACAGGAAGGGGACAGGAAGAAGACAGGAAGAAGACAGGAAGAGGACAGGAAGGGAAAAGGAAGAAGACAGGAAGGGAAAAGGAAAAGGACAGGAAGAAGACAGGAAGAAGACAGGAAGAGGACAGGAAGAAGACAGGAAGAAGACAGGAAGGGAAAAGGAAGAAGACAGGAAGGGAAAAGGAAAAGGACAGAAAGAAGACAGGAAGAAGACAGGAAGAAGACAGGAAGAGGACAGGAAGGGGACAGGAAGGGGACAGGAAGAAGACAGGAAGAAGACAGGAAGAGGACAGGAAGAAGACAGGAAGAAGACAGGAAGAAGACAGGAAGAAGACAGGAAGAGGACAGGAAGGGAAAAGGAAGAAGACAGGAAGAAGACAGGAAGGGAAAAGGAAAAGGACAGGAAGAAGACAGGAAGAAAACAGGAAGAGGACAGGAAGAAGACAGGAAGAAGACAGGAAGAGGACAGGAAGAAGACAGGAAGGGGACAGGAAGGGGACAGGAAGAAGACAGGAAGAAGACAGGAAGAGGACAGGAAGAAGACAGGAAGAAGACAGGAAGAAGACAGGAAGAAGACAGGAAGGGGACAGGAAGAAGACAGGAAGAAGACAGGAAGAGGACAGGAAGGGAAAAGGAAGAAGACAGGAAGAAGACAGGAAGGGAAAAGGAAAAGGACAGGAAGAAGACAGGAAGAAAACAGGAAGAGGACAGGAAGAAGACAGGAAGAAGACAGGAAGAAGACAGGAAGGGAAAAGGAAGAAGACAGGAAGGGAAAAGGAAAAGGACAGGAAGAAGACAGGAAGAAGACAGGAAGAGGACAGGAAGAAGACAGGAAGAAGACAGGAAGGGGACAGGAAGAGGACAGGAAGGGGACAGGAAGAAGACAGGAAGAAGACAGGAAGAGGACAGGAAGAAGACAGGAAGAGGACAGGAAGAAGACAGGAAGAAGACAGGAAGAGGACAGGAAGAAGACAGGAAGAAGACAGGAAGAGGACAGGAAGAAGACAGGAAGAAGACAGGAAGGGGACAGGAAGAGGACATCTTCATCATCATCTTCATAATCATCATCATCATGCATCTGTGCTGCCCTCTGCTGTTCATCAGCTGTTTTACACTGCGGTTCATTATGATGTCACAAAAACTATTAAAGGGGCGTGTCTGTGTGTGATCAAATAAAACATTTTCACAATAAAAGCTCCTTCACAATAAAAGCCCTCCAGCTGTGAGGTGATCATGTGACTCGTTTACCTTGATGAGCAGCGGATTGGTCATCATGGAGTCTCTGACCACGCCCACCCTTGGTGAAGACATGCTCCCTCAGAGACTGACGAAAACTGATAAGGCTGATGAAGACTGCTAAGACTGACGATGAAGAGCAGATATTAATATTGTGACATCACTGTGACATCACTGTGGACTGCAGCACGTGATGTTAGTAAACAAACATGTTTCAGTCAGATTTTGAAAAATGCTGCAAACTGAAAATAAATGAACAGATTCCAACAAAATCAGACGAGTTTAACTCGGACACAGAAATGACAGATTATAAGTGATTATCTCCAAACAGACAACGTGAAGATTTAAATAAACAGTCTGTCTGTCTGCCTGTCTGTCATCGACCTGCCTGTCTGTGTGTCTGTCTGTCTGTCTGTCTGTCATCGACCTGCCTGTCTGCCTGTCTGTCTGTCTGTCATCGACCTGCCTGTCTGTGTGTCTGTGTGTCTGTCTGTCTGTCATCGACCTGCCTGTCTGTCTGTCTGTCTGCCTGCCTGTCTGTCTGTCTGCCTGTCTGTCTGTCATCGACCTGTCTGTCTGTCATCGACCTGTCTGCCTGTCTGTCTGTCTGTCTGTCTGTCTGTCATCGACCTGCCTGTCTGTGTGTCTGTCTGTCTGTCTGTCTGTCATCGACCTGCCTGTCTGTCTGTCTGTCTGTCTGTCTGTCTGTCATCGACCTGCCTGTCTGTCTGTCTGTCTGCCTGCCTGTCTGTCTGTCTGCCTGTCTGTCTGTCATCGACCTGTCTGTCTGTCATCGACCTGTCTGCCTGTCTGTCTGTCTGTCTGTCTGTCTGTCATCGACCTGCCTGTCTGCCTGTCTGTCTGTCTGTCTGTCTGTCATCGACCTGCCTGCCTGTCTGTCTGTCTGTCTGTCATCGACCTGCCTGCCTGTCTGTCTGTCTGTCTGTCTGTCTGTTATCGACCTGCCTGTCTGCCTGTCTGTCTGTCTGTCTGTCTGTCTGTCTGTCTGTCTGTCTGTCATCGACCTGCCTGTCTGTGTGTCTGTGTGTCTGTCTGTCTGTCATCGACCTGCCTGTCTGTCTGTCTGTCTGCCTGCCTGTCTGTCATCGACCTGCCTGTCTGTCTGTCTGTCTGCCTGTCTGTCTGTCTGTCTGTCTGTCATCGACCTGCCTGTCTGTGTGTCTGTGTGTCTGTCTGTCTGTCATCGACCTGCCTGTCTGTCTGTCTGTCTGCCTGCCTGTCTGTCTGTCTGCCTATCTGTCTGTCATCGACCTGTCTGTCTGTCATCGACCTGTCTGCCTGTCTGTCTGTCTGTCTGTCTGTCTGTCATCGACCTGCCTGTCTGTGTGTCTGTCTGTCTGTCTGTCTGTCATCGACCTGCCTGTCTGTCTGTCTGTCTGCCTGCCTGTCTGTCTGTCTGCCTGTCTGTCATCGACCTGTCTGTCTGTCATCGACCTGTCTGTCTGTCTGTCATCGACCTGCCTGTCTGCCTGTCTGTCTGTCTGTCTGTCATCGACCTGTCTGTCTGTCTGTCTGTCATCGACCTGCCTGTCTGTCTGTCTGTCATCGACCTGCCTGTCTGTCTGTCTGCCTGCCTGTCTGTCGGTATTATTCCGTTAATTTCGTCTCACCTGTGTTTCCGCGTCCTCCGGTGTCGAGCTGCTCCGTTGCTATGGGAACAGGACGCTAAACGTGACGTGGAGAAAAAAAACAAAAAACAGTTCAACCGGAAGTTACACATTAAAAATAAACGTCACTTCCGTCTGAATTTACGTTTATTTATTTTTAACTTAATACTTTTAATAAAGTTTTTTTTATGAGTTCAAACAGAAGAGAGCTGCTGCGTTCAGGGACTGTGGGAAAGATGAGCGTCAGTTTTTTGTAGCAGGCTGTAAACATGTTTATTTCTGCCGTGACAGTTTAACATGGGGACTTATGGAGACTGACTCACTTCTGGAACCATTTATAAACAGCTTCAGTCAGTTTGCAGTCGGAAGCTCAGAGCTCTGACTCTGTGACGTCAGCTCACGCGTCAATCAGAGATCGTGTGTTTGGACAGAGACTCACTCTGGCGCGAAAACAGAGCCGTTACCATGACAACCAAACCGATCAGTTAATCGATTACTTTGATCGGTGTTTGATTTGTAATGTTTGCGTTTCAATGTGTGTCAATAAAGTTTCATTCAGTTCACGTGTGTGTGTGTGTGTGTGTGTGTGTGTGTGTGTGTTGCGCTGTGTTCACGGTCTGTGGTCAGAGTGGGACGTCTGTGCTCTGTCCCGCTCTCTGCTGTAAACACACGTAGCTGTTAGCCGAGCAGCTCTCATGTCTCCCCGGCTCTCTCTGCCTGAGTTCGGCTCGAACCCGCCCGCTCTCTGACCGCCTGCTCTCGGTCAGTCTGTCCCCGGACGACCGCAGTGATGCTCCGGCTCTGGTTCGAAGCGGCGGTCGCTCTGTGGCTCGTCCCCGGGTGTGTGGCCGCCTCAGCCCGCCTGTACACGGAGGAGGACCCGCTGGTGATCCTGAGCAGCGGCAGCCTGAAGCCCAGCGTCACCAACTCGTCCTCGGCCTGGCTGGTCCAGTTCTACTCGTCCTGGTGCGGACACTGCATCCAGTACTCCAGCACATGGAAGGCTCTGGCCCAGGACGTCAAAGGTACCGGACCGGTTCTATTCTCTCCCGGTTAAACGGCAGAATAACGACGAACCTTAAAGGTCCAGTCCTTGTTGTCTCTGTCACGTGTCCTCTCCGGTTCAGCATCAGTCTATCATCTATAATCTATAACATATATCAGAACCTGCAGGTCATTCATGAGCCCGCGGGCTGAGGCGTCATCAGGAGGTTCTGGTCGGTGTACCTGAACACACCTGAGCTGACACACTTTAATATCCAATCAGCTGATTTCTGTTGACTTCATCATCACTGACACGTTAGCACCTATTAGCTTCATGAAGCTAACTGCAGT
>CAMPSB010000411.1:15000-47500 GCA_946959425.1 Argyrosomus regius | reverse complement strand
CTGAGGCTAAGAGGGAGGAGGAGAAAGGGGAGGCTGTGGGTGGAGGAGGTGGTAAAGGAGTAGCAGCAGGAGTAGCAGCAGGAGGAGGAGGAGCAGGAGGAGTCTGGATTCTGGGTCTGGGCTTCAACAGCGTGGACATGTCTCTGTGTGTGCTCCTCTACGTCTCCTCCTGCCTCTTCCTCATGCTCCTCTTCTTCTTCTTTAAAGTCCGCTCCAGGAGGTGGAAGCTCCGCTACGCCCGCCTCCACGTCTGACCCGACCGGACCGGACCGGACTGATTTAGTCAGACCAGTTCACACAGGTTCTGTTGAGCCGTCACAATCTGTGACCAGAACCGGACCATGTGGACTCACTGAGACTGAACCGGACCAGACCAGACCGGTTCTGCTGTGTTCACTTTGTGCCAAACGACAGACACACCTGTCCTCTCAGGCCCCGCCCCCTGTCATATCAAGCCCCGCCCCCTGTCCTCTACACAAACTCTGGTGTGTGTGTGTGTGTGTGTGTGTGTGTGTGTGTGTGTGTGTGTGTGTGTTTGTGTGTTTTAACTGTGAAACATGACCCCGTCCTGATGAACGGATCTCTGCAGTCTGATTGATTGTTATTGATCAGCTGATCAGTGTTTTGACTTCCTGTTTGTTATTGAGGTCGTTGTGGGCAGAGCTGTGGTCCTGCAGTGCATTGTGGGGTGGACAGTCAGTTAATTAGTTTAATTGACTCCAGGTGTTGCTGATAACATTTTACAGTGACATCATGAGACGAGTTTGTTTTGTTATTAACATTTAAAACCATTCCAGGCCTTGAATATAAGGAACATTATTTCAAACTTTTCAAGGGTTTTCCAGGACTGTTGAAGTTTGAAGTCACCAACACGACAAAAAGTTTTTATGATGATGTCATCTATCAGCTGATGACATCACAGTGACGTCATCTCTGAACGTTGAACAAAAAGTTTCAAATATTTTGAATTAAAAATCGAGCTGATCAAACTTTTCTGTTAAACATGAAATAAAAAAATATTTTGCTTCTCAGTTTAATCAGATAATTAAACGATCGTTTAAAATCAGTGTTACGATGTCAAAAGGAAGAAAAACTAAAACAAACGTCTCTTTTTTTTAATTACCGAGTAAAATCAAAGTAAAACGAGTTTTTCAGTCGTTTTCTGTTTGTTGTTATTTTAATTTAAATATTTCAGATTTTTAATTGGAACATTTGGTCTTTGTTGGTCCTCCGTAGCTCTTCAGTGTTTCAGGTGTCGTCAGGTAAACTTTTATTTATTTCATGACGGAGTGACGTGAATCTGATGCCGTTTTTTATCTGCCGGTCCCTGAACGCACCGTCCCTCCTCCAGAAGTTCTTCATTTATTTTAGTTCGTGTGTTTTCTGATTAATTATGTTAATGAGATGTAAATAATCTGAATAAATCATGTTAACTCTCTAACTCTCACTGACTCCTGTGTGAACTGCAGAAGGTGACTGTGTACTGACGGACGTGTAGCTGAACGTGCTGCTAAAGTAACTGCTAACGGTAGCTGCTGTTAGTTTGTGAAGCTTTATTTAAACTTTAAGAAGACAGGAGGACAGCTAGCTGCAAGGCTAACTAGCTAACGGCAGCAACAGTGAGCAGCAGTTAGCGGCTACTTTAGCAGCAAGTAAATTAGCTTTGTAGCAGTTCGTCTTATAAACAACCAAACATTTGTTTCCTGTTTTATTTTGAAACTCAAACAATGAACGTTCATTAACGTACAGAACATGATCACATGTTAGCATGTTAGCATGTTAACTGGTGTTTTAACGACAGGTGTGAACTGAAGTACTGAGAGCTGATCACCATGGTGACACCAGGTGTGAACAGGGCATCAGTCACAATGCTAACATGCTAATGTTCATGTAAGTTTAGCATGTTAGCATTTTAACATTAGCTAATTAGCAGGAAAGACAAAGTCCAGATGAGGCTGATGGGATTGTCTGTAGTTCTGCAGGTGTCAACCTGATGGTGGCGCCACATGACACATCAGAGGATCAATAAAGGAGTTAATAAAGTTCACAGACAGACAGACAGATAATATACATATAAACAGTAACATGTGCAGACAGACAGGTTTGTTGCGTAGCGTGCTAGCGTGCGTCTGTAGCATCGTTGACCTCGGCCATGTTTGTTGAGTCCACACCAGCCTCGCCCTGCTCATTTACATATTTAAAGGTCTGCAGTCTGACAGGACCAGAACCAGAACCAGAGTCTGGACGTCCTGACCCCTCACACACACACACACACACACACACACACACGTACGTAGACTTAGCTTACATGTGGGGACCTGGACCTCTGACCCCTCAACGCAGCCCTTTGTTCCATGTGGGGACGTTAAAGTGCCACTGAAGGCAGCACGAGCCACAAACAGCAGCAGCTACTGTAAAAGACCTTATATGGCCTCACCCCTCCCTCTTCCTCCTCCACCACCACCACCAGCATCCACCCACCAGACAGACACCAACCTGTCTGTCTGTCTGTCTGTTTGAAACTCTTCTGAACTATCAGTGATGATGGAAGCTGAGGCAGCAAAAAGCTGCTTGTGTGTGTGTGTGTGTGTGTGTGTGTGTGTGTGTGTGTGTGTGTGTGTGTGTGTGTGTGTGTGTGTGTGTGTGTGAGAGAGAGAGAGAGGCTGGCACACAGTCGCAGTATGCACGCTATGTACTCGGCATGCCAACTCAGCCTCGGCACTGCAATGCAGCGCTGTGCATTTGGCCAAGTCATGCCACACACACACACACACACAAACACCTACACACACACACACTTATACATATACACACTGATACACACACACGGATGTGTGTATGTGTGTGTGTTTATTTATATTTGTCTCGTTCATATTCAACCTTGCAGTGTCTCTCTCTCTCTTCCTGTCTCACTCTCTCTCTCTCCCCTGTCTCTCTCTCTCTCTCCTATAGATGAGCAGTGTAATGCATGCTCGCCCGCCCCTCTCTCGTCCTCTGCAGGGCAGTTAGCCGCATTAGCTCCCTCGCTGTCCTCAGATGACTCCTCCTCCTCCCTCCTCCTCCTCCTCCTCCCTCCTCCTCCTCCTCCTCGGCTGTCTGCTGTGTCTCTACCTCCCCCCTCCTCACCCCTCCATCCTCCTCCTCCCCCCCTCCTGTGACACACCAGACGATGCGTTGACTGAGCGGAGGAGAAGAAGAAGAAGAAGAAGAAGAAGAAGAAGAAAACCTCTCCCAGCCCGCCGCCGTCCTCCTGCTGCTGCTGCATGGAGGAGAAGAGGAGCAGAGAGGAGGTGAGGAGCTGTCTGTGTGCCTGTCTGTCTGTCTGTGTGCCTGCCTGTCTGTCTGTCTCACATCCATCTTCTTCTAACTGTATCTGTACTGTCTGTCTGTCTGTCTGCCACCCGTCTGTCTGTCTGTCTGTCTGTCTGTCTGTCTGTCTGTCTGCTGCACTGTAAACAATAATAAGCCTGAACTGAGCTGAACTCTCAGACAGACTGAACTCACCTGGACCGGACTCTACCGGACTCTACCGGACTCTGCTGGACTCTGTGTGACTGTACTAGACTGTAAGTGTTACTGTGCCGGGCTGTCCTGGACTGTACTGTACTCTGATGTACCGGGCTGGACTCTACTGTACTGCTGATTCAGGATCAGACTGATTAACATGATGTGTGTGTGTGTGTGTGTGTGTGTGTGTGTGTGTGTGTGTGTGTGTGTGTGTTTCACTGTGATGTCACACACACATACTGGAAACCAGACCGTCCCAGTCCAGAACCAGGTTCTGTTGTTAACCTTGACAACTGTCATTTGTCTAATTTAGATCTAATGTTTTCATGGTTCTGTTGGTTCTGATGGTTCTGATTGAAAGTCCAGGTTCTGGTTCTATTTGTATCAGAGTGACTCTGAGTATAGAAGTTCTCCAGTGGTCTAAATGTTCTGATCTGGTCTACAGAGTTTTAAGTTGTTTTGAAATGAGAAAGAAACTTTATTGATACAAACAAAAACACCAGAGACTGAACTGGACCGGACTAAACTAGATTTGGATCAGAACTTTTCAAGCAGTTTATGATTTTAGAGTTTTAAAACAAACTTTATATGATGAAAAGAGACTCTGGAGTTCTGGTTCAGGATGGTATCATCTGCATAGAAACGCATCTTAACGTATAGCTGGAACATATATTTAAATTTATGAGTAGAGTTGTTTATTATTATTATTGTTATTTTTATTGTTGTTTAAAGAATATGCAAAGATGTTCTTCTGTTTGATGTTTTCAGATTTTTCCTTCAAAACAGTTTGTATACATTTATAATGAAGCTGAGGTGAAGGTCGTCTGTATGAATAAGTTTAATAAAACATACCAGTAAAATATCCAGAAAATGTTTGTAAATTATAATTAATATGTTTAAAATATCCCCAAAAAACAATCTACAGAAAGAAAAATCAGATAAATATAAATTAAAATATAAATCAAGTTAAAAAATGATTGGTAAAAATAACCAAAAGAAATCTAATAAATTAACTTTAATAAAAATAATCCAAAACTTTATTTATACAAACAAAATCACAGGGAGAGGCTGAAACTGTCTGATCATGTTTTATTGTTTCCATTATAAGTTTGGATCAGACAGTTTATTATTGTTTTAAAACAAACTTTATATGATGAAATAATTCTGGAGTTCTGGTTCTGGATGGTATCATCTGCATAGAAACACATCGTAACGTTTATTTACAAGATAAATGAGTGAAAATGCAAACAAATGTCAGAAAAATATTAATTAAAATATAAATTAACATAAAAACAAATGAACAATGACAGAGACTGAAACTTCTGATTTACGTCATCACATGTAAAATCCAAAACACGTAAGTTAGGTAATCTGTCATCCTTTAAACCTCCTCTTCTCCTCTCCTCTCTCCTCCCTCCTCCCCTCCCCCCCCTCCTCTCCTTTCCTCTCCTCGCCTCTTCTTTCCTCTCCTCTCCTCTCCTTTCCTCTCCTCTCCCCTCCTTTCCTCCTCTCCTCCCCTCCTTTCCTCCTCTCCTTGTGTAGCTGAGCTGACCTTCGTTCTGATGATCTCCACACTCCGCCTCCTGCCCATCCCTCTCTGACTCATCACCTCCGACCTTGACTCCTCCCCCTGACCTCTGACCTCTGCCCTCCCTGATTTGTCCCCCCCATCATGGATCTGGTCCGTTCTGGAGGCGACATCTTCAGGATCCCTGACACTTAAACTCTGTTAAAGACGGACCCGTCTCCTCTCAGCCGGTCCAAACCCTTCACTTCCTGTCCTGTCCTCCTCTGGACTGACGCCGTCCACCATGTCGGAGGGTCTGCTGCAGGTGGAGATCCCCGACTTTGGCAGCAGCGTTCTGGGCAGCCTGAACGAGCAGAGGCTGCTGGGTCACTACTGTGACGTCTCCATCCTGGTGCAGGGTCAGGCCTTCAAGGCGCACCGGGCCGTCCTCGCCGCCTCCTCGCTCTACTTCAGAGACCTGTTCAGCTCCGCGGCCGACTCCTCATCCTCGTCCTCCTCGCAGGCGGTGTTCGAACTGCCGTCCTCCGTGACGCCAACGTGTTTTCAGCAGATTCTGTCCTTCTGCTACACGGGACGCCTCAGCATGGCCGCCAGCGAGCAGCTGGTGCTCATGTACACCGCCGGCTACCTGCAGATCCAGAACATCGTGGAACGAGGCATGGAGCTGATGATGATGAAGGCCTCCTCCTCCTCCTCACCTCTGTGCTGTGACTCACAGGTGGGTTAGGCCACGCCCACAGAGGTGCATGCAGAGTTACTGGTTAACGTTAGTTATATGTTATTTTTTTAGCTTTAAATTAGTTCAGCAGCTAACAGGATCCATGATGCTAACTAAAACTCCGGTTCTGGCACGACATCAGCTCCTCTGGAACTCTTCATCATGTTTCTTTAACTTTATTTAAACACGTTGATGTTTTACAGACGACCTCAGCGGACGAGCTCGGCAGCTTCGACGCCCCAATGGTCCAACAGCAGCAGCAGCAGCAGCACAGCACCCCCCAGCTGCAGGAGGCCAGTCTGGACCAGCCGGCCCTGAGCCCAGAGGAGCTGCTGTTGGCCGTCAGCAGGATCAAACAGGAGAGAGCTGACACTCCTCCTGCTGAGGAGAACAGTGGAGGAGCAGGAGGAGGAGGAGGAGGAGAGGAGGCCAGGTGATGACAAACAGGAGTTCAGATCTGAGTGATCAGTTTGGGGCATCATGGTGGTCTGTAATAATCTGAGATTTAACTTTGAACCTCCAGGTCTGCAGGTTCATGTCGTGGATCATGTGATCATCATGATCTTCCCTGCAGTGTTTAGGTGCTTCTATGTAGCCAGCTGATATCTGACAAGAGATTACATATATCAGGCCGAGACTTTGTCTGTAGTCAGATTACAAACTTCATGTTTGAGGCTGATGTCTATAACCAGATATCTGCGTATGAGTGCTGATAAAAGAAGTTGTCTGAAATGTGAAACTAGTCGGACTACAAACAGAAACCAGAACACTTCTGATGCCTAAAGTTTGCTACTGTACATTGACCAACAAAGAACATGACTGATCTGAAAAACAAACCCAACATGAGTTAATTAAAGGTAACATAGTGTGTATCCATGTTCACTGTCTTTCCTGCATTGTTTACGTCCATGTTGGCAAGCTGGCAGACTTCTTGTTTCGTCTCTGCTGGAGCTTTTCTTCATGACTTGGTGTGAATCATTCCACAGAGATACAAACAACACTCGTAACATTATTATAGACAAACACTGAACCCAAATTCAACACGTGAAGAAACAGTGACCTGTGGATACACTACCTGAATCCAAAGAAAAAGACCTGAGGACAGTCAGACCCAATCAGAAGCGACATAAGGACAGTAAGACCCAATCAGAAGAGACCTGAGGACAGTCAGACCCAATCAGAAGAGACATAAGGACAGTAAGACCCAATCAGAAGAGACCTGAGGACAGTCAGACCCAATCAGAAGAGACATGAGGACAGTAAGACCCAATCAGAAGAGACCTGAGGACAGTCAAACCCAATCAGAAGAGACATAAGGACAGTAAGACCCAATCAGAAGAGACCTGAGGACAGTCAGACCCAATCAGAAGAGACATAAGGACAGTAAGACCCAATCAGAAGAGACATGAGGACAGTAAGACCCAATCAGAAGAGACCTGAGGACAGTAAGACCCAATCAGATGAGACCTGAGGACAGTCAGACCCCAATCAGAAGAGACATAAGGACAGTAAGACCCAATCAGAAGAGACATGAGGACAGTAAGACCCAATCAGAAGAGACATAAGGACAGTAAGACCCAATCAGAAGAGACATGAGGACAGTAAGACCCAATCAGAAGAGACATGAGGACAGTCAGACCCAATCAGTAGAGACATAAGAACAGTCAGACCCAATCAGTAAAGACATAAGGACAGTAAGACCCAATCAGAAGACACATGAGGACAGTAAGACCCAATCAGAAGAGACCTGAGGACAGTCAGACCCAATCAGAAGAGACATAAGGACAGTAAGACCCAATCAGAAGAGACCTGAGGACAGTCAGACCCAATCAGAAGAGACATAAGGACAGTAAGACCCAATCAGAAGAGACATGAGGACAGTCAGACCCAATCAGTAGAGACATAAGAACAGTCAGACCCAATCAGTAAAGACATAAGGACAGTAAGACCCAATCAGAAGACACATGAGGACAGTAAGACCCAATCAGAAGAGACCTGAGGACAGTCAGCCCAATCAGAAGAGACATAAGGACAGTAAGACCCAATCAGAAGAGACCTGAGGACAGTCAGACCCAATCAGAAGAGACATAAGGACAGTAAGACCCAATCAGAAGAGACATGAGGACAGTAAGACCCAATCAGAAGAGACCTGAGGACAGTAAGACCCAATCAGAAGAGACCTGAGGACAGTCAGACCCAATCAGAAACGACATAAGGACAGTAAGACCCAATCAGAAGAGACCTGATGACAGTCAGACCCAATCCGAAGAGACATGAGGACAGTAAGACCCAATCAGAAGAGACATGAGGACAGTAAGACCCAATCAGAAGAGACCTGAGGACAGTAAGACCCAATCAGAAGAGACATGAGGACAGTCAGACCCAATCAGAAGAGACATAAGGACAGTAAGACCCAATCAGAAGAGACATGAGGACAGTAAGACCCAATCAGAAGAGACATGAGGACAGTCAGACCCAATCAGTAGAGACATAAAAACAGTCAGACCCAATCAGTAAAGACATAAGAACAGTCAGACCCAATCAGTAAAGACATAAGAACAGTCAGACCCAATCAGTAGAGACATAAGAACAGTCAGACCCAATCAGTAGAGACATAAGAACAGTCAGACCCAATCAGAAGAGACATGAGGACAGTAAGACCCAATCAGAAGAGACATGAGGACACTCAGACCCAATCAGTAGAGACGTGAATGGATATGGACATTGAGGATATTGGACATGGTCATCTGTCTCTGACTTTAAGTTCTGTGTTGTTGTCCTCAGAGTCGACATTGCCGGTGACCTCCAGTCCAGAAACAGCGCTCTATGTTACCTGGGCGCAGGTGGAGGTTTGGTTCCGGGGTTGCAGTCCTACCTGCTTGCAGGCGGGGGGCGCTCCAGTCCGGGAGGCTCCAGCCTTCCAACAGACTCGCCTCCGTCTCACCCCCCAACCGAGGAGGAGCTGGAGGAGGATTACTACGGGAACACAGTCCACCCCGGACTCTACCAGCACATCTATGGACATCCCGGTAACCCGTACAGTAAGTCATGTCCCATCTGTGATCTGATTCATAGACTCAGAGAAGGTTTAGAGGACAGACTAGGATGGACAGGTGATCAGAACCACATACACACTGAGTGTATCATTCAAAACACCTGGTTCCATGTTTCTAGGAAGTTCTAGGAACTCTGGAACCAGAACAACTAAACTTAAGAATACCAACAAAAAGGTATTTGTTCAGGCGTCTGATCAGGAACGTCCTGAGCTTCTTCCTATGTTGCCGTATGAGCACGTCCAGCTGGCAGGAGACCCCGGAGCAGAACCTGCTGGAGGGATTATATAGTCCATCTGTCCTCCAGGAGGAGCTGCCACCGTGACCCGACCCTGGATAAGCAGAGAGATGGATGGATTTGTCTGTCTTCCTAACGTTGACACTAGAGTCAATTTGTGTGTCTTTACTGTTTGATTGAAGCTGAACTGAAGTTGTAGTTTGGGGTTTGTGTTTAACCAATGAATGATGTCCAGTCCTGGTAGTCCGGACCATCAGACAGCAACAATAGGACTTCTCCTGACTGACTCAGAGCTGTTTGGTCCGCTTTAAATGGACCAGAGTTTGTTTCCTCGGATAGTCCAGTTCGTTTGGGCCGGTGTGAAAGCTCATCTGAACTCCTGAAAACGTGGGTCTCGGTCCACTTGCAAAGTGAACCCTGGTGCTGTTCGCTTACAGCAGGAAAGCAAACGGACTATCCATTGAACCAAAGATCAGAAAGCCAATCGATGAGCCAGGTTTTCTTCTTCCTGGTCAGTGCTTGTTTTTTGAGCAATAGCGCCCCCTAACGAGCAGCTGTTGTAACTGCATGACGTTGTCCAGGCGGTTTGGTCCGGTGTGAAAGTGAACCGAACCAAATGAAGGTGTGAAATCGAACCGAGTCCCACCAGAACTATCAGGGTGTAAAAGCAACATAAGACATATGTTGAGTTGTTCATTAGTTCAGATCACCTAGTTTTACATGGTGAAAGGATTCAGACAGAGGAGGTGAGTTAGGGTCAGACACGTTCTGTTGACCGTCTCGTTTAGTTGAGACTGTGGACTTTTCTTAGGATTTGAACAAATCACAGTGCAGAGCTGCTAGGCCTCTTAGCGATATGTCTGAAGTATTCATCATCAGTTCTGAGGCCACAAGTGAATAAAATGTGTTCTGGAAGTCCAGAAAAGTCCACTCCAGGGACACTTTCCTCTGAGTGCAACCTGCTGTCTGCTGGTCTGGACTTTAGGATTTAACCAAAGTGTTCCTTTAAAACAAGTCTTAGTCTTTCACCTCAGCACTGGTCTGACTCATGAGTGTATGCTAGAGGTTAAAGCCTGTCCTCGTCCTCTCCTGATATCTTCTGACAGACGTTTTGTTGTATCACAGGAAGTTAATGGGAGAGGTGAAACGTCTCAGCCATGTTAGCTACAAGAACCTTCAACAGTCAGTTTCCTTTGACTGACACCTAGTGGACATTAGATGAACTTCAACACTCCACAGGTCGTTAGACGTCCTCGTTAACACCCCGCCTCTCTGTTTCCAGTCCAAGAGAAGATGGAGATGCTCTCCCTGCCATTGGCTAATGAGCGTCGGCCCTGCGTGCTGGTTGGTCGGGACAACATGGCGCTCCCAGCCAGTCTGATCAGTCAGATCGGGTATCGCTGCCACCCGTCGCTCTACACGGAGGGAG
Organism: Argyrosomus regius; assembly: GCA_946959425.1. Taxonomy (NCBI): domain Eukaryota; kingdom Metazoa; phylum Chordata; class Actinopteri; family Sciaenidae; genus Argyrosomus; species Argyrosomus regius. Next base: position 37,027 of record CAMPSB010000411.1, on the reverse strand, counting down.
ACCCGGGAGAGAAGGTGGAGCTGGTGGCAGGTAGGATGACACAACACCTGAGTGCCTACAGGCAGTAGTTTAGACACAGCTCGTCTTCCTGTTCTTTAAGTCACTAATGTGTTGTCATGGCAACGGGATAGTTAGGAAGGTTGTTCGTCTTACTGTGTGTGTGTGTGTGTGTGTTCAGGTTCAGGTGTGTTCATGACACGAGGTCAGCTGATGAACTGTCACCTGTGTGCCGGAGTCAAACACAAGGTGCTGCTCAGGAGACTGCTGGCTACGTTCTTCGACAGGTGAGAGAGGTCCTCGACCTGGTTAGCCTAGCATAGCATAAAGACTGGAAGCAGGGGGAATTGTTTAGACACATTGTGACATCATCACACATCATGTGACCTCATCAGACATCATGTGACATCATCAGGCTGTGTTCCAGAAGGTTAATCTAAAGCTGTGTAGGAGCTGATTGGGTTGTCATGGTTTCCATAGAAACACTCTGGCCAATAGCTGCGGGACAGGAATCCGCTCCTCAACCAATGATCCGAGCCGAAAGCCTCTGGACAACCGAGTGTTAAACACAGTGAAACGTAAGACACACACACACACACACACACACTGCTAACAGGAAGTGCTAACTGCTAATGGACCCTTTGACTATATTTGAGCTAATAGAAGCTAAAAACAAGCTGTAGCACAGAGAGCTAACACTTCCTGTTTCCTGTCTGTCTAAATAAATGTAGAGTGTGTCTGACATACATTATTACTGACACTGCAGTAGCACAGAGACTTCAATACAGTTAGTCAAAGGCAGGCTTGAGGTTGCCAAGCAACCAGGGTCAGCTGCAGGTCAGAGCAATTAACTGCAGCTGTGCTCTGTCTGTGTGTGAGTGACTGCTGAGAGACACAGAAAATCTCTAAATGAACCCCCTCCAACTAGTGGACACTAATGCCAAACGGTAGGTCGTATCAAAAAGCCCAAATGACCGTGAGCATCCTCATCTTGTCGACCATGTGAATGCCGAATTTCAGTGTCTAAAGTTAAAAAATGTGACCTGGGGAGTAGGGATGGGCGATACCACACTTTTAGGATTCGATACAATAACGATATTTTTCTTGCAATTTCATCGATACCGATACTGATCATTTCTTATTGCCAATTTTTGAGTCAAAATATTATTACACTTAAGGCAAATCACATGACAAATACTGCCCATTTATACCAAATTTATTATGTGCAATACATAATAAAACAAAAGGATAACATATGTATGAATGAAATAAATTAAATATGAACAAAAACATGCACATTCAGAAATTGGCATACTGACCATAAAATTCAAATCCCAGGTCAGTAACAATGAGTCAGATGTAATGTGGTTCATAACAATGTTATGGTTTGAAAACATGTATGTTGAAGTGAACATGTATGTAACACTGTACCCTTTCACTGAAGGAACACAGAGCAGAAACAAGAGACATGTTTAACAAAGATTTCCTGATCCTAATAACCTCGCACAAAAAAGAAAGTTGTCTTCTGAAAAAATGAGTTACACTTTGTAAAGCACATTTAATATGTAATTACATTACATGGAGTTACATTTTCCTACACTGTCATCCTTCCGTGCACTCAGGAGAGATGTCTTGACACTTTACTCAAGTTTTAGATTGGTGTTAAAGAAAAGTATCATATTAACATTTTCAGCTTTAAGCTGATACCATACCCAGCTACCATACCCGACGCTTCTCTGTTTGTTCCCGCCTCCCGCATCCGTGCTGGCTGACGGCTGTCGGCTGAGTCGCACGTTTGACGCTCAGGTAGTTTCCTTGTCACGTGACACGGGCCAGCTCAATACGCCGCCAGGTACGGGGGTGACTCGGCACATAGTAATTGAAGTAAGCTATCCAAAACAGTTGAAAGCGATGCACGCACCCCCAATTCTCATTTGTTAGTTGATATCGATATTTGTTTAAGGAAAACGATGCCAAATGAGCAGCGTGAGTACTGAGAAAGAACAGGTGTCCCGTGCTCCTTTGGGAAATTTCTCCTCTTCAATTTACATGGGAGTAGATGGGGCTGTCGGTGGGTGATCCTGGCGCATCAGTGTGTCTCCTGCCAAAACTATGAACTTGTGGCCACGAGAGCCGTTTGCAAATGTAATTTTTGACAAATGTTTCTCTCCCTCTCCACTCTAGCCCACTCTAGCCTCTCCATAAGGTAACATTGGGGGACATTTTTGCTGAATAATTGGAAAACCGTTTGGCAAAACGTTTTAGAAAACTCACAGCCTGTGTCCCCCGGCCGAGCCGGTCGTTTTGATACCTTTTTTGTGTATGTGCGACCAAAACTGTGTGAGGAGTAGCGTGCCAAAAAAACACGGAAGAAACGTCAGAATAAGAAGCAGGTGTGACTTTCTCAGGTACACTCAATTAAATACCGCCCCTTTTCACTCTGTGCTCCAATCACAGTTGAGTAAGCTTTGGTCAACTTCCTGTATTTAGATATGCTAACTTGTTAGCTACATGTTAGCTTAGATGTGATTAATGTCTTTGTACTTTATTTTGAAATTATTGAGACTTCTTCCTCCTCCTTGCTCTCCTCCTTCTCATCCTCCTCCTCCCTCTCCTCCTCCTCCTCCTCCTCCTCCTCCTCCTCCTGCTCCTCCTCCCTCTCCTCCTCCTCCTCCTCCTGCTCCTCCTCCTCCCTCTCCTCCTCCTCCTCCTCCTCCTCCTCCTCCCTCTCCTCCTCCTCCTCCTCCTCCTCCTCCTCCTGCTCCTCCTCCTGCTCCTCCTCCTGCTCCTCCTCCCTCTCCTCCTCCTCCTCCTCCTCCTCCTCCTCCTCCTCCCTCTCCTCCTCATCCTCCTCCTCCCCCTCCTCCTCCTCCTCCTCCTCCTCCTCCTCCTCCTCCACCTCCTCCTCCCTCTCCTCCTCCTGCTCCTTCTCAGTGTACTGTCAGAACTTTGCTCCTAACTTTAAGGAGAGTGAGATGAACGTCATCGCGGCTGACATGTGCACCAACGCTCGTCGGGTTCGTAAACGTTGGCTCCCAAAGATCCAGTCTCTCCTCCCCGACAGCCTCCCTGCCTCCTCCCACCCCCGCAAGGGTAAGAGGGGAGGAGCAGGAGGAGGAGGAGCAGGAGGAGGTCAGGGAGGAGACGCGGCGGTGCAGCCCAGCGGCAGCCCGTTTGAGCTGGACCTGCGGCAGCTCGGCTCCTCCTACCTCGGCCTGGAGGCCCCGCTGTATGCCGAGCGCCGCGAGAGGGACGCGCCGGCAGGGGAGAGAGAGAGGGAGAAGGAGGCGCCGGCCTCCCTCCTACCTCACCTGCAGTTTGCCGGGTCCCGCGGGGGAGGAGGAGGAGGAGGTCAGGCGGAGGAGGCGCTGATGGGAGGCGAAGCAGACGGAGGAGGGAGGCTACAGACTGAACAACCCCCGGACCTCCCCCTCTCCCTGTCCTCCACCTCCTCCTCCTCCTCCTCCTCCTCCTCACACCCCTCCCCCCAGCCTGCAGAGACCGCCCCTACTCACAGGGGATTGGCCGACACAGATGAGAGGGGGGCGGAGCCTCTGGAAGACAGCCAATAAGCTTTCTATCGCATCGGCCTACCTGTATGTAAATAACACAATAGCTACCTGTCCCCACCTGTCTGTCTCTCCCCACCTGTCTGTCTGTCTGTCTGTCTGTCTCTAACTGTCTCTCTGTCTGTTCCCCTACCTCACTACCTGTCCACCTGTCTACCTCTCTGCCCCCAGTCTGACTACCTTTCTGTCCGACCTACCTCTGTCTGTCTGTCTGTCTGTCTGTCTTCTCCTCTACCTGTCTGTCCTCCTGTTTGTCTGTCTGCTCGGCTCAGCTGCATGTTAACAGCCTCCTGCAGTCCAGCACACAGGCCCATAGCAACAGGACTGATGATGATGATGATGATGATGATGATGATGATGATGATGATGATATTCAGTCTGATAACGACAATAAAGCTTCTTGATAATCAGACTGTGTCTGTCTGTTTGACTGTTAGCCTAGCTTAGCACGAGAATACAGAATACTACGTCCAGGTTTTAGACAGTCTGCGGGGACGTCACGGAGACTACGTCCAGGTTTTAGACAGTCTGCGGGGACGTCTCAGAGACTACGTCCAGGTTTTAGACAGTCTGCGGGGACGTCTCAGAGACTACGTCCAGGTTTTAGACAGTCTGCGGGGACGTCACGGAGACTACGTCCAGGTTTTAGACAGTCTGTTTCATCACGTGTTATTTTAAATATTATTTATTTAATTTTTTTATTATAATTGAAATAAACTCTTCAGCTGTTTAAACTTTATAAACAGAAAATGATTATATTTTGTCCTGACGTGTCTCCATGTTTTATATATATATATATATATATATATATATATATATATATATATATATATGTATAAATAACTTGTCTCCATGTTGTCTCTCATATGATCATTTATTGGTTTAAGTCTCACCTGCACAGCAGAGTGGGCCTCGAGCTCTCTGCTGCCGCGCTGCATGCTGGGAAACTGAGTTCGAGTGAGGGCGCCATTCTGAAACACGTAACACTCACTAGCCAATCAGAGCGGCCCGTTCAGTGCCTCAGCTAATCACTGCGCTCCAACTAACTCCCCGGCCAATCAGAGCCCCCCAAACTCCCAGCACCAAATCAAAGCCCCTTAAACACCTGACAGCCAATCACAGCGCGTCAGCCACACGGCCAGCCAATCCGATCACAACAACATCCACGATGCTGCTCGCCACTGCGCCTGCGCACACGGTAGACAGCTGATAACTCATCTATTATGCTACTCCGCTAAATAAAGATCTTCCTGAAAACGGACCGGACCGCCGCTGGACGCACCGGAGGACCCGAACCCAAAGTAAACACGCCTCTGTGGCCGGTAGCGGTGAGGGTTAGCGGGTAGACGGAGGGGAGGGCTCCCCTGGAGGGTGCAGAGAGTGTCGGAGTGTCGGAGCCTGGCTGGCCGCTCGGCGCCTTCAGACAAAGCTCAGCTAACAGGCTAACGGCTCGTTAGCTAGCCAAACACGGAGCGGTAACATCTGCACGGATCGGACCGGTAGCCCCGGTAATCCACCCGATGTGCGGCTCACGAGCGAACTAACGTCGACATATTCCCTCCAACGCACGCTCGAGCCTGTCCGCTCCCGCCACAAACACATTTAATGACGTTTTACGGCTCCGGTAAGTCAGTTAGCTCCGTTAGCTAGCCGCCTAGCTGCTCTCCTGCCCGCCATCTTTTTAAAGGAGATAAACGGGATGTTTCGGCAGCTGGAAAACGTCCACACCTGAGCAGCCCGCACGGTTAGCGCGGGCTTTCACCGCTCCTCCCGCACACAACGAGCGGCTCCGTGCGCGTGAGCCCGGATGGCGGTGCTGTGGACCGGTTCGGTGGAGTTAGTTGGTCGCTGCGGTGTCTGTTAGCCGTTAGCTCGCTCGTTAGCCGCTGAACCGCAGCAACATGCAGGCAGGCACAGTAACATCTGTTGATCCCTGCACGACCGGGACCCGACCCGGACCCTGATCTGGACCGTGTGGAGGACGGGTCAGGTTCGATTGGTTCTGACAGGCAGGTTGGGACTCCGGTTCGTCGGTACTGTAGCTGCACTGTGAGTAAACACTGAACCAAGCTGGACCGGACCGTCCAGGTTTGATGCGGGTTCTGGTCCCGGTGTTGATGCATGAAGGTCGGGTTCTGGTGGTCTAGAGAGGACCTGGTTCTGATGGTTGTGATTGAAACATGTGGCTGTGTGTTCACTGATGACATCATAAATCATACCTCAGACGTCATAAAGCGTCCTGATGACGTGGATTGATTAATCAACTGATTGTTTGTGTTAATGAGTTTATTAATTAGTTCATGAAGTAAACATGGTGTGTTCAGGTGTTTCTGTAATTTACAGACTCGTGTCAGAGTTCATGAAACGTTTGAAATAATTCAGTCGTAGAGTAAGGAAGCCCCGAGCGCTCAAACATCTTATTACACATTATTCATGTTGCATAATTCAGTGTAGTGATGTCACAATGTTATGACATCATCATTTTGTTCTCAAAACGATGTCGTTTTATCAGGATAATTCATTTAATATTTAATAATCTGTTTGAGCGCTCGGGGCTTCCGTACTAAGTCATTTAAATATTTCATCGTCTGTCACTCAAACATCAGGATAATTACACATCTGATGATGTCATCCACCTGTCTGTCTGCTGAACACCTGCTGCAGATAAATGACGCGTGACACCTGACACGTTCACTGTCTTTCAGTGAATTTTAGACTTCAGGTTTGTTATGAGTCCTGATTGGTCAGTTAGAGGTTCAGATAGACAGGTGATGACTGACAGGTGATGTTTGAACATGTGTCATGTGATTCAGAGGTCGTCATAATAATCATAACGAAATGTTTAATAAACAGACATGAATCAGATAAATGATGTTTGTCCTTCATCATAATCAGTTCATCTTGTAAACAAACTTCCCTCAGCTGGTGTCACATTAATGTAGATCAGCTGTTAGGCAAGGTCATGATTGTCATTGATGTGCACACTCTCTTGTCGGGTTGTGTTCGTGACGTCGGGTTGTGTTCGTGACGTTGAGTTGTGTTTGTCATGTCGGGTTGTGTTTGTCATGTCGGGTTGTGTTCGTGACGTTGAGTTGTGTTCGTGACGTTGAGTTGTGTTTGTCATGTCGGGTTGTGTTCGTGACGTTGGGTTGTGTTCGTTGACGTTGAGTTGTGTTTGTCATGTCGGGTTGTTTTTGTGACATTGGGTTTTGTTCGTCACGTCGGGGTTTCGTCGTCACATCTGGTTTTGTTCGCGACGTCGGTTTTGTTGATTCTCTGTGATTCGTGACGTCGAGTTGTGTTCGTGACGTCGGGTTGTGTTTGTGACGCTGGGTTGTGTTCGTGACGTCGATGATGTCATCCACCTGTCTGTCTGCTGAACACCTGCTGCAGATAAATGACGCGTGACACCTGACACGTTCACTGTCTTTCAGTGAATTTTAGACTTCAGGTTTGTTATGAGTCCTGATTGGTCAGTTAGAGGTTCAGATAGACAGGTGATGACTGACAGGTGATGTTTGAACATGTGTCATGTGATCCAGAGGTCGTCATAATAATCATAACGAGATGTTTAATAAACAGACATGAATCAGATAAATGATGTTTGTCCTTCATCATAATCAGTTCATCTTGTAAACAAACTTCCCTCAGCTGGTGTCACATTAATGTAGATCAGCTGTTAGGCAAGGTCATGATTGTCATTAATGTGCACACACCACCAGGTGGTTCACAGGTACAGGCGGTCAGGTGGTTCACAGGTACAGGCGGTCAGGTAGTTCACAGGTACAGGTGGTTCACAGGTGCAGGCGGTCAGGTTGTTCATAATGGACGACCTTCAGATTTTTCAGTCAATGTTGAACACTGGCCTCTGATGTTAGCTCCTCTACGTTAGCTGACAGTGGTTACCATGGTTGTGTTCGTGACGTCGAGTTGTGTTCGTGACGTCGAGTTGTGTTCGTGACGTCGGGTTGTGTTCATGACGTTGAGTTGTGTTTGTGATGTTGAGTTGTGTTCGTGACGTCGGCTTGTGTTCATCACGTCGAGTTGTGTTCGTGACGCTGGTCTGGTTTTGTTCGTCACGTCGGGGTTTCGACGTCACATCTGGTTGTGTTTGTGACGTCGGGTTGTGTTCGTGACATTGGGTTTTGTTTGTCACGGCGGGGTTTCGTCGTCACATCTGGTTGTGTTCGCGACGTCGGGTTGTGTTCGCCACGTCGGGTTGTGTTCGTCACGTCGGATTGCCTCTGTGACATCGTGCTGTGTTCATGATGTTAGCTCCTTCACGTTAGCTTCTTCACGTTAGCTCCTTTACGTCAGTTGAACAGTTTAAAGCCATCGTCTTACTGTCTTGTCCGGTTCAGTTCATAAAAGCTGGAATGTGTCCAGACTCACTCGCTGCTGATCTGTCGTATCTTTTAACATATAAAAGTAACGTTAACTTAAAGTTTGTTGTATCTGTTTGTTCAAGTTTAAGGTGACAAACCCAGAAAAGACCAGAACTAGTTTACAGAACCAAAGAGATTAAATTATTCGAAACGATGAATCTGTTATTAAATATTAACTGATATATTTATTAATATAAACTGTTGTGTTTGATGTTAACGAAGTGTCTCCTCTTCTTCAGGTCGTGCGATGGGAGTTTGTCTCCTTGGGGGAAACATCGAGCTGAAACATCGACACCAACAACACCTGAACTGAACACACACTAACACACACCTGTGTGCCCACACACACACACCACACACACCCTCAGACCACAGAGGGAGTTGTTTTTTCACCTTCAGGTCGGACACTGCCGTCCCACGGTGCATTGCTGCGTCACCGTCGTCCACCATGTCGGACGCCCCTGAGGCTGCGCCCCCCAGCCCCCCCACCCTAACCAACCCGCCCCCACCTGAGGTCACCAACCCCACCAAACCTGGCAGGTAAGAAGCACCTCACAGTGGGCCACACCTTTGTGCGGAGGTTGTGGTGTGTTTGAAACACAGAATGTGTCACAGCCGTACCTGGAAAAATGTATCCTTTACCTGGTCTGTCATAGACCGCGTTCTGGTTCTTGATTAATTTCATACCCAATATGTTCTGATAAATCTCACCGCCATATTGGAGAGGTCAAGATCTGCTAGTAAACAAACACAATGAGAGATTCCTGAAGCTGTCACATGGTTCTTGTTTGTTTGTGTCCATCAGAAAGACCAACCAGCTGCAGTACATGCAGAACGTGGTGGTGAAGACTCTGTGGAAGCATCAGTTCGCCTGGCCGTTCTACCAACCTGTTGACGCCATCAAACTCTGCCTGGCGGTAAGTCAATGCCCACGTCACTTAGCTTTAGCTTTGGACAGAGATAAGCTAGCTGTTTTCAGTCTTTATGCTAAGCTAAGCTAACAACGTCCATGTTTCCAGGACTACCACAAAGTGATCAAGAACCCGATGGACATGGGAACCATCAAGAAACGTCTGGAGAACAATTATTACTGGAGCGCCAGTGAGGCCATGCAGGACTTCAACACCATGTTCACCAACTGTTACATCTACAACAAGGTACATGTTCACCTGTACATCTACAACAAGGTACATGTTCACCTGTTCATCTACAACAAGGTACATGTTCACCAACTGTTACATCTACAACAAGGTACATGTTCACCAACTGTTACATCTACAACAAGGTACATGTTCACCTGTACATCTACAACAAGGTACATGTTCACCTGTTCATCTACAACAAGGTACATGTTCACCTGTACATCTACAACAAGGTACATGTTCACCAACTGTTACATCTACAACAAGGTACATGTTCACCTGTACATCTACAACAAGGTACATGTTCACCTGTACATCTACAACAAGGTACATGTTCACCTGTACATCTACAACAAGGTACATGTTCACCTGTACATCTACAACAAGGTGCATGTTCACCTGTTCAACTGTTACATCTACAACAAGGTACAGGTCAGTTTGTAGTACAGTATGAAGTATGTTTGTCAGTTTGTAGTACAGTATGAAGTATGTTTGTAGTACAGTATGAAGTATGTTTGTCTGTTTGCAGTAAGTATGAAGTATGTTTGTCTGTTTGCAGTACTGTATGGAGTATGTTTGTAGTACAGTATGAAGTATGTTTGTAGTACAGTATGAAGTATGTGTGTCTGTTTGCAGTACAGTATGAAGTATGTTTGTCTGTTTGCAGTACTGTATGAAGTATGTTTGTAGTACAGTATGAAGTATGTTTGTCTGTTTGCAGTACTGTATGAAGTATGTTTGTAGTACAGTATGAAGTATGTTTGTCTGTTTGCAGTACTGTATGAAGTATGTTTGTAGTACAGGATGAAGTATGTTTGCAGTACTGTATGAAGTATGTTTGTCTGTTTGCAGTAAGTATGAAGTATGTTTGTCAGTTTACAGTACAGTATGAAGTATTTTTGTCAGTTTGCAGTACAGTATGAAGTATGTTTGTAGTACAGTATGAAGTATGTTTGTCTGTTTGCAGTACAGTATGAAGTATGTTTGTCTGTTTGCAGTAAGTATGAAGTATGTTTGTCTGTTTGCAGTACTGTATGAGGTATGTTTGTCTGTTTGCAGTACAGTATGAAGTATGTTTGTCTGTTTGCAGTATTTATATTTTTTAGTAAGTATGAAGTATGTTTGTCTCAGTAAATGAAGTATGTTTGTCTGTTTGCAGTAAGTATGAAGTATGTTTGTCAGTTTGCAGTACAGTATGAAGTATGTTTGTCAGTTTGCAGTACAGTATGAAGTATGTTTGCAGTACTGTATGAAGTATGTTTGTCTGTTTGCAGTACTGTATGAAGTATGTTTGTCTGTTTGCAGTACTGTATGAAGTATGTTTGTCTGTTTGCAGTACTGTATGAAGTATGTTTGTCTGTTTGCAGTACAGTATGAAGTATGTTTGTCTGTTTGCAGTACAGTATGAAGTATGTTTGTCTGTTTGCAGTAAGTATGAAGTATGTTTGTCAGTTTGCAGTACAGTATGAAGTATGTTTGCAGTACTGTATGAAGTATGTTTGTCTGTTTGCAGTACTGTATGAAGTATGTTTGTCTGTTTGCAGTACTGTATAAAGTATGTTTGTCTGTTTGCAGTACTGTATGAAGTATGTTTGTCTGTTTGCAGTAAGTATGAAGTATGTTTGTCTGTTTGCAGTACTGTATGAAGTATGTTTGTCTGTTTGCAGTAAGTATGAAGTATGTTTGTCTGTTTGCAGTAAGTATGAAGTATGTTTGTCTGTTTGCAGTACAGTATGAAGTATGTTTGTCTGTTTGCAGTACAGTATGAAGTATGTTTGTAGTACAGTATGAAGTATGTTTGTCTGTTTGCAGTACTGTATGAAGTATGTTTGTAGTACAGGATGAAGTATGTTTGCAGTACTGTATGAAGTATGTTTGTAGTACAGGATGAAGTATGTTTGTCTGTTTGCAGTACTGTATGAAGTATGTTTGCAGTACAGGATGAAGTAGGTTTGTCTGTTTGCAGTAAGTATGAAGTATGTTTGTCTGTTTGCAGTACTGTATGAAGTATGTTTGCAGTACAGTATGAAGTATGTTTGTCTGTTTGCAGTACAGTATGAAGTATGTTTGTCTGTTTGCAGTACTGTATGAAGTATGTTTGTCTGTTTGCAGTACAGTATGAAGTATTTTTGTCAGTTTGCAGTACAGTATGAAGTATGTTTGCAGTACTGTATGAAGTATGTTTGTCTGTTTGCAGTACTGTATGAAGTATGTTTGTCAGTTTACAGTACAGTATGAAGTATGTTTGTCTGTTTGCAGTACAGTATGAAGTATGTTTGTAGTACTGTATGAAGTATGTTTGTCTGTTTGCAGTACTGTATGAAGTATTTTTGTCAGTTTGCAGTACAGTATGAAGTATGTTTGCAGTACAGTATGAAGTATGTTTGTCAGTTTGCAGTACAGTATGAAGTATGTTTGTCTGTTTGCAGTACTGTATGAAGTATGTTTGTCTGTTTGCAGTACTGTATGAAGTATGTTTGTCTGTTTGCAGAAGTATGTTTGTCTGTTTGCAGTACTGTATGAAGTATGTTTGTCTGTTTGCAGTACTGTATGAAGTATGTTTGTAGTACAGTATGAAGTATGTTTGTAGTACAGTATGAAGTATGTTTGTAGTACAGTATGAAGTATGTTTGTAGTACAGTATGAAGTATGTTTGTAGTACAGTATGAAGTATGTTTGCAGTAAGTATGAAGTATGATTGTTTGCAGTAAGTATGAAGTATGTTTGTCTGTTTGCAGTACAGTATGAAGTATCTGAAGCGTGTACTCTGTGTATTTCAGCCCACAGATGACATCGTCCTCATGGCTCAGGCTTTAGAGAAGATCTTCCTGCAGAAAGTTGCTCAGATGCCTCAGGAAGAAGTTGCTCTGCTGCCTCCGGCTCCTAAAGGCAAGAACAAGAGCAAACAGCCCGCTGCTGCCACCACAGGTGAGTACTGCAGTAATAGTACATTACTAAGTAATAGGTACTATGTTCCAGTACTAACAGTACTGTGTGTGTGTTTCAGTGAGTCAGCAGGCGGAGTCTTCAGCCTCCCCTCCCCCCTCCTACCCCTCCCCCTCCCCCTCTCAGACACCTGTCATCTCAACCACGCCCACACCTGTCCAGACCACGCCTCCTGTCTCTGCTCCGCAGCCCCCGGCAACCATGATGCCGTCTGCACTGCCCGTCGTCAAGGTAACAGACGCGTGTTGTGGAAGTGCATCACATGACCCAAAATATACTTTTCTGTCTGTCTTCACCTGTCCACCTGGCTCTCTCTCCACCTGTCTCTCACTCCACCTGTCTACCTGTCTCTCACTCCGCCTGAGTACCTGTCTCTCTCTTCACCTGTCTACCTGTCTCTCTTCACCTGTCTACCTGTCTCTCTCTCCACCTGTCTCTCACTCCACCTGTCTACCTGTCTCTCACTCCGCCTGAGTACCTGTCTCTCTCCACCTGTCTACCTGTCTCTCTTCACCTGTCTACCTGTCTCTCACTCCGCCTGAGTACCTGTCTCTCTCTTCACCTGTCTACCTGTCTCTCTTCACCTGTCTACCTGTCTCTCTCTTCACCTGTCTACCTGTCTCTCTCTCCACCTGTCTACCTGTCTCTCACTCCACCTGATTACCTGTCTCTCTCCACCTGTCTACCTGTCTCTCTCTCCACCTGTCTACCTCTCTCTCTCTTCACCTGTCTACCTGTCTCTCTCTCCACCTGTCTACCTGTCTCTCTCTCCACCTGTCTACCTGTCTCTCACTCCACCTGATTACCTGTCTCTCTTCACCTGTCTACCTGTCTCTCTCTCCACCTGTCTCTCACTCCACCTGTCTACCTGTCTCTCACTCCGCCTGAGTACCTGTCTCTCTCCACCTGTCTACCTGTCTCTCTTCACCTGTCTACCTGTCTCTCACTCCGCCTGAGTACCTGTCTCTCTCTTCACCTGTCTACCTGTCTCTCTTCACCTGTCTACCTGTCTCTCTCTTCACCTGTCTACCTGTCTCTCTCTCCACCTGTCTACCTGTCTCTCACTCCACCTGATTACCTGTCTCTCTCCACCTGTCTACCTGTCTCTCTCTCCACCTGTCTACCTCTCTCTCTCTTCACCTGTCTACCTGTCTCTCTCTCCACCTGTCTACCTGTCTCTCTCTTCACCTGTCTACCTGTCTCTCTCTTCACCTGTCTACCTGTCTCTCTCTCCACCTGATTACCTGTCTCTCTCTTCACCTGTCTACCTGTCTCTCTCGCCACCTGTCTACCTGTCTCTCTCTTCACCTGATTACCTGTCTCTCTCTCCACCTGATTACCTGTCTCTCTCTCCACCTGTCTACCTGTCTCTCTTCACCTGTCTACCTGTCTCTCACTCCGCCTGAGTACCTGTCTCTCTCTTCACCTGTCTACCTGTCTCTCTCTTCACCTGTCTACCTGTCTCTCTTCACCTGTCTACCTATCTCTCTCTTCACCTGTCTACCTGTCTCTCTCTTCACCTGTCTACCTGTCTCTCACTCCACCTGATTACCTGTCTCTCTCCACCTGTCTACCTGTCTCTCTCTCCACCTGTCTACCTCTCTCTCTCTTCACCTGTCTACCTGTCTCTCTCTCCACCTGTCTACCTGTCTCTCTCTTCACCTGTCTACCTGTCTCTCTCTCCACCTGATTACCTGTCTCTCTCGCCACCTGTCTACCTGTCTCTCTCTCCACCTGTCTACCTGTCTCTCTCTTCACCTGTCTACCTGTCTCTCTCTTCACCTGATTACCTGTCTCTCTCTCCACCTGATTACCTGTCTCTCTCTTCACCTGTATACCTGTCTCTCTCTTCACCTGTATACCTGTCTCTCTCTTCACCTGTATACCTGTCTCTCTCTTCACCTGTATACCTGTCTCTCTCTTCACCTGTATACGTGTCTGTCTCTCACCTGTCTGTCCTAACAGAAGAAAGGTGTGAAGAGGAAAGCCGACACCACTACTCCGACCACGTCGGCCATCTCCGCCGGTCGTGCAGACTCTCCGTCCGCTCAGGACACCAAACCACCCAAACTGGGCTCTTCCCGCCGCGAGGCCGCGGCCCGCCCCGCCAAGACCCGCAGGGAGACGGGCGAGGAGGTGGCAGGAGGTGACGTGGGAGCCGGCGGAGGCGGAGCCGGGGGGAGGAAAGGCGGAAAGCTGGGTGAGCAGATGAAACACTGCGACGCCATCCTGAAGGAGATGCTCTCGAAGAAACATGCCGCCTACGCCTGGCCCTTCTACAAGCCGGTGGACGCCGAGGCACTCGAGCTGCACGACTACCATGACATCATCAAACACCCCATGGACCTCAGCACTGTCCGGGTAATGACATCATCACACACAAAACACACTGCCATGACATCACAACACGCCAACAAGTTCAGATGAGTCAGTCAGGAGAACCGACCCCTGAAGTTCAGACCACCATGAGTGGACCAGCAGGACCAGTCCAGTGTTAGTGCAGCAATAAGTTCTACTCACACAGAACCAAGGTCCAGTTGTAGAGGGGACAGATGTATCATGTCCAGTTGTTGGTAGTGTTGTAGAGGAGGTCCTCTCTGAAGAGCTGGAGGTCTTCAGGAGGTTTGTGAAGGTAGAGAGGGACGCCCCTGATCTGGTAGGAACTGGTAGGACGTTCCACCAACGGGGAACAACAGACGAGAAAAGTTTGGATTGTCCTGGGGTGTCAGTTAGCTCAGTTGGTAGAGCATCCGCCCCATGTACAAAGGCTCAGCAGCAGCCCAGGGTTCGAATCCGACCTGCGGCCCTTTGCTGCATGTCATTCCCCATCTCTCTCTCTCTCACATTCCCGTCACTCTTCAGCTATCTCTGTCAAATAAAAGCTTGAAAAAAGCCCCCAAAAAAAATCTTTAAAAAAAAAAAGAAGTTTGGATTGCCCTGAGCGTACAGGTGGCAGTAGCAGAGCCAGGTGTCGTTCATTGGAGGAGGTAACATATGTTGAGTCAGGTGAGGCCTGACCAGGTAACTGAGGTGATCAGAGAAGGTCAGCTGGTCATCGATTAGGACTCCTGAGTTTCTCACTTGTGGAGACATTTGACATACTGCTTCGTCTGCAGTCTAGTCTTGTTGATGAGTTGCTTAATGTGTTGCCATCAACTGGTCCACCACAGGTAGAGCATACCTATACCTTGTTTACCTGTACCTTCTTGTCTGCAGGTTGTAGGTTTGTCTCAGAGAGACGAGCTGACTGTTTGTTTTCCTCCCAACAGAAAAAGATGGATAAAGGCGAGTACAGCGACCCTCAGAGTTTTGCGACTGACGTCAGGTTAATGTTCTCCAACTGTTACAAGTACAACCCTCCAGACCACGAGGTGGTGGCCATGGCCCGCAAGCTGCAGGTACGTCCCACCTCCAGAACCTCCCGTGACTTTCAGAACCTTCAGGTCGCTGCAGTCAATAACCTCTGTGCTTCCTCAGGACGTGTTCGAGATGCGTTTCGCTAAGATCCCCGATGAGGGCCTGGAGGCGTCGGTCCCATCTACAACGCCAGTGGTCAGTAAAAGCACCGCCTCCTCTGACAGCAGCAACAACTCCTCCTCCGACGAATCGTCTGACTCAGAGGAGGAGCGAGCCACGAGATTGGCTGAGCTACAGGAGCAGGTTGGTGCTGCCGACCAATCACAGGTCAAGAACATCCTGGTTTTCTTCTTTTTTAATATCATTGTAGATTTAATGAACGTAGAGACTCTGTTAAACATGATGATGTCATTGTAGATCATTTGTAGACTAAGTGATGAGCTGAAGGCGTCCCCAGGTGTTGATCAGGTTGTAGGTACTGATAATTAGTGTATTCCACCAGTTGAAGGCGGTGCACGAGCAGCTGGCTGTCCTGTCCCAGGCTCCGGTCAGCAAGCCAAAGAAGAAGAAAGAGAAGAAAGACAAGGAGAAGAAGAAAGACAAGGACAAAGACAAAGGGAACAAGGGCAAGATGGAGGAAGAGAAGAAGCCCAAAGCTGCTGCTCAGCAGCCCAAACCAGCCAATCAGAAGAAAGCGCCGGCCAGGAAAGCTAACAGCACGGTGACCGCCACCAGGTACGGTTCAGTTAGTCAGTTCTTGTCCTCTGGGAGTCAAAGATCCAGAGTTTAACCAATCAGAGCGACTCTGTGTGTTTCCAGGCAACCTAAGAAAGGCAGCAAGGCGTCCGGCGGTGGTTCGGCCAACGGAGACGACGGCGAGGAGTCGTCCCTGCCGATGTCGTACGACGAGAAGCGGCAGCTGAGTCTGGATATAAACCGGCTGCCGGGGGAGAAGCTGGGCCGCGTCGTCCACATCATCCAGTCCAGAGAGCCATCGCTGAGGGACTCGAACCCCGACGAGATCGAGATCGACTTCGAGACCCTCAAACCATCGACACTCCGAGAGCTGGAGCGCTACGTCAAGTCCTGTCTGCAGAAGAAGCAACGGAAGCTACTGCGTAAGTATCCACACCTGAAACAGTAAGCTCCACATTAAAACTTTAACTCCACCCGGCACAGATGTGACGTGTTCTGTATGCGGGGCGGCCGTTCTATTCGATGAATCGTGATGATCCGTTTCAGAACAGACTCCGCCCATCTTCCAATCAGAACAACAAACGAGTTCTATACATCAAATTTACATGTTTACAGTCTCTACATGTTTAAGTCTGGAGGGAAAACACTCCTCCTAAAATGCTCATATAACGCTCCCATAATGTTCCCGTAACGCTCCCCTCCCCGTAATGTTCCTGTAACGCTCCTGTAATACTCCCGTAATACTCCTGTAACGCTCTTAAAACGTTCATGTAACGCTCCCGTAATACTCCCGTAACGTTCCCGTAACGCTCCCGTAATACTCCTGTAACGCTCTTAAAATGCTCATATAACGCTCCCGTAATACTCCCGTAATGTTCCTGTAATGCTCCCGTAATGTTCCCGTAACGCTCCCGTAATGTTCCCGTAACGCTCCCGTAATGTTCCCGTAACGCTCCCGTAATGTTCCCGTAAAGCTCCCGTAATACTCCCGTAACGCTCCCGTAATACTCCTGTAACGCTCTTAAAACGCTCATGTAACGCTCCCGTAATGTTCCCGTAACGCTCCCGTAATGCTCCCGTAATACTCCTGTAACGCTCTTAAAACGCTCATGTAACGTTCCCGTAATGTTCCCGTAACATTCCTGTAACGCTCCCGTAATGTTCCCGTAACGCTCCCGTAACGCTCCCGTAATACTCCTGTAACGCTCTTAAAACGCTCATGTAACGCTCCCGTAATGTTCCCGTAACATTCCTGTAACGCTCCCGTAATGTTCCCGTAACGCTCCCGTAATACTCCCGTAACGCTCCCGTAATGTTCCCGTAACGCTCCCGTAATACTCCCGTAACGCTCCCGTAATGCTCCCGTAATGCTCCCGTAATACTCCCGTAACGCTCCCGTAATACTCCTGTAACGCTCTTAAAACGCTCATGTAACGCTCCCGTAATGTTCCCGTAACATTCCTGTAACGCTCCCGTAATGTTCCCGTAATGCTCCCGTAATACTCCCGTAACGCTCTTAAAACGCTCATGTAATGTTCAGATAATGCTCACGTAACACTCTTAATGTTAAGTACTCTATCTATCTTAAAACGCTCCTGTAACGCTTATGTAATGTTCATATAACGCTCCTATAACACTCCTAAAACGCTTATCTACTCTTTCTATCTTAAAACCTTCCTGAAACGTTCCTGAAATGTTCCTGGGGTTTGAATTAGCGTTGCCAACAGACCAAAACAACAATTTTTGTTTTAGACAATGAAACTTTAAGTACACAGTCCAGCAGCAGCGTGAGGCATGATGGGAAATGTAGTCGTTATTGTTGTCTTCATAGAGAAACTTCTCATCCTGATGGAGTAGAGCAGCGTGCCTCAGTTATGACCTCACTAACCTGTCTCTCTCTACCTGTCTGTCTCTCCACAGAGAAGGCAGCAGGAGGCGGGGCCTCAGGAGGCGGGGCTAGTCGTTTGAGTGGCAGCTCCTCTTCCTCCTCTGATGACAGCTCCTCAACAGGAACCTCCTCTTCCTCCGACACAGACTGAACACACACATACACACACACTGACATGTTACTGAACACACACACAGAGGTTTATTACACACACACACTCACACACACATCCATGTAAACTTCCATCTTGAACAAACACAAACAAAAGACAGAGATACACACTCTGAACTCCTCACAACACACACACACACACACACACACAAATATATATATATATATATATATATATATATATATATATATATATATATATATATATATATATATATATATATATATATGTGTATAAACCACACACACACACACACACACACACACACACACACACGCCCAGACTTGGAGACTGTATGTAAATAGGCTGACCTGTTTTTTAGCTCCTAGTGTCGTTTTTTTTTTTTTTTGTTTTTTTCTGGAGGAATGCAAACAGGAAGTGAAGAAGAAAACAACAACTTCCTGCAAGAGAAGAAGAAGAAGTGAGACAGGCAGTGCACCTGTCTGTCTGTACACCTGTCTGTCTGTCTGGAAGTCATCGTTCTTCTCTGAACATTCTGCCATGGAGGTAGTCTTCTTCTTCTTCTTGGTAATGGACGGCCGGCTGTGACCCCTGACCTCTGCAAACATTCCAGAAGCATCTATAGAGCATCATGGGAGAGGAGGAGGAGCAGGAGGAGGAGGAGCAGGAGGAGCAGGAGGAGGAGGAGCAGGAGGAGGAGGAGGAGGAGGAGGAGGAGATCTGTGGGTTTTTAGTCCGATCATGTTTTCATAAATCGATCAGACCATCAGTGAGCATTTTGACCAATCAGGTTCTTTGTACAGACCTCATTAATTATGTTAAATATCCACCAATCAGCTGCCGGAGACATGAAAGTTGCTGCAGAGAGAAACGAGTCAGACTGCTTCGTGTCTTTGAACGCCTCGTGTTACCTTCACTGTCAGCAGGTTTCTGCAGCTGATCAAACCATCTGAGAGCAGAACCCGCCCTCTGCTGGTCCTGAAACTCAAACCAACAACCCGACCCGTCAGTCCCTGGGGTCATCAGCGAGGGGGGCGGGGTCACCACGCTGGGCTCTGACCCCCCCCCCCCCTCAGTTTTTTTTTTTTTAACACTACATTTTCTTTGATTTTCAGGTTGTGCTGAAACGTTTGTGTCTTTATAAAGTTCTCGATATAAAATGTCTTTGTACGCTGTCCCCGCCCCCGACGCCACAACAAGCCACGCCCCCTCAAAGTAAACCACTCATACTGTAACAGCCCCGCCCCCCTCGCCTCTCAGACGTGACGAGCTCTGACCTGACGTCAGCTGCTTTTATCTCATTTTAATCCACTCTTTTATTATTTTAATCTTTTTAATAAACTTTGATCTGATTGGCTGAGAGCCTCGTCAGCCCATCTTAGTGGTGATGTCACAACCTCGTCCTCATCTGATTGGCTGCTGGAGACGAGCCGCTGACCGCAGGTCCGGAGGTTTACTCACGTTTGGACGCAGCTTGCTCATTGGCCAGGTCCAGGCTCGGCTCTGATTGGCCGGTTGGAGGGGACGGGGTCAGGTTTTTCTTTTGCATTTCCTCGTGTTTCTGTTGAACAGATCAATCATGTGACTCACCTGTCTGTCTGTCTACCTGTCTGTCTGACCGTTGACCTCTGTCGACTTTTTAGCCCGTCAGACCCCGCCTCCTCCTCCTCCCCCTCCTCTGTGATTGGTCAAAGCCTCAGCTGTCTGAGTTACTGGTGAACGATGCGTTCAGGGTCAGCGGGACACGGGACGGTCGCATCGTGTCTCTGAATCTTTGAGACGCTCAGTCGTCACGGCGACGGTTCGGTTGTTACGATGACTTAAACGCGTTCATATTTTACCGTCGTACGACTCGGACAGACAGACAGGTGACAGACAGACAGCCCGTTGCCGCGGTAACTCCTCTGTTTGTTTTAGTTGGTCGAGCTTTGAATAGTTAATTTTTGTATTTTAATAAGAAAAGAGAAAAAAGTGATTTTGTGTATCTGCATGCACTCCGGCCGTACGTTCTTTCTTCCGTATGTTTGAGCACTGTATAGTAGCTGTATAGTAGCTGTCTGAGGTTTAGATCGAACTCCGCTCGATAGAGTAGAGAGACAGGAAGAGAGTGAGACAGGAAGAGACAGACAGAGAGAGAGAGAGAGAGACAGGACGAAGCGAGGACAAACCAACAAGTGAATTATTTGATGTAATTACTGATATGGGATCCTTATTTTCTGAGTTCCTTTGTTTTCATAAATAAACACATAAAGTGACCTGATGACTCGACTCTCATTCGCTCACCTGTGCAGGTAACGGCTAACAGCAGCATGCTAACGCAATGATTAATGAGACGTTAACGAAGATAACCTTTCTGAGGCGCTTCAAATGTTGCTGCTGCAAGGAATCATGGGACGAGCGAGGATCACGGCGTGGCCGCCGGTCTGTGGACGACTGAAGCCATCATGACCGTCGCCAGAAGTGACCATATATGGACGAGCTCGTTTATTAACGTTTAAATAAAAAAGAAGCTTCATTAACTAAAAATCTTTATTGACACAAAAACAGGTTTGAAGGTCGTTCACTCATCAGCTGGTCGCTGGTTCAAATCCCGACTGCTCCAGAGAGCTGAGTCATGTTCACATAACATGACGACAGGAAACAGTGAGGTGATGACATCATGATGATGTCACATTATTTTAAATTATATTTCAACAAAACTTTAAAATTTTCTAAAACTTTTTGAGTTTTTAATGAACCTCTAAAGAACCTTTAAAGAACCTCCGACTGAATGAACGCGTCCTGTCAGACTGACATCAGCTCGTTAGTCCGTAGGGTTCTATACAACCAGAGCTGTTTACTGCAACCACAGCTCTGTTCAACACTCTTTAAAGGTTCTGAACCAGGACCAGTTCCGATCCAGATAAGTTCTGGTTCCAGTTGAGCTGCAGACTTCAGCCTGATCTCCGTCTGTTCTGGTTCTGGTCTACATGATTCTGCAGATCTTGGACCGTCCCTCTGCGTCCTCGAGGCCCCTCTTGTCCCGGATCAGCACCGCCTGGTTCCCGAAGCTGCTGTACCAGGCCGACTGGCTCCGGTTCAGGTAGGTGGAGGGCGGTGCCGCCTGAAGCTCCTGCTGCTGCTGCTGCCAGACCAGCAGGGACGTGTCCCGGTACCGCAGCCGGCAGAACGGTTCTGACAGGGCCTTCTCTGCCAGGGGGGGGCGACTGTGACCAGGACGACCAGGTGGGCCAGGAGTACCAGGAGCTTCCTCTACAGCTGGCGGGTCACAGTCTGACATGTCAGCACAGCGTTGAGAGAAACCTCCAGAACAAGACGGGCCTGGTCTGGTCCGGTCTGGACTGCCTCAGGTCCAGGTCCATTTCAGTCATGATCACCTGAAGCTCCTCCAGCAGAACCGGGTCAGGTCAGAGAGCTGGACCCGGGTTAATCCGTGCTTCAGACCCGCGCTGGGTGCAGTTCAGGTTCGGTTCCGGTTCGGTTCTGACCTCCTCGTGGCCCTGTCGGCTCCCGTACTTCCTCTTTTCGTTTCCCGCCGTTAAAACTACCGGAGAAGCTAACGGCAGTTAGCCGCCTGTCAGCTAACGGCTAATCACAGATAATCCTGCTGCCAGCTGCTGTTAGCTCCTGTTAGCTCCTCATACAAACACGTCACTGACGATTTTACCGCCGCGGTGACGTCACTACATCAAACCGTCCCGACGTCACGGTATAAACTGTGACGTTTCATCGTCGGACAACATTCGTCGGACAACATGTAGGTCCCGCTAGCATCGTTAGCATCGTTAGCTGTGGGGCACCGCGGAGCTACGCCGCATCCAATAGCAACGGTGTGTCCGTGAACCGGTCCGGGTAGGAACACACGACGCGGTACCAAAGGTTCCCCCCCCTCAGAGCTGAAATATTTATTTTGA
>CAMPSB010000411.1:0-12500 GCA_946959425.1 Argyrosomus regius | reverse complement strand
AGACAGACAGACAGACAGACAAACACAGGCAGACAGACAGGCAGACAGACAGCAACAGGCAGACAGACAGACAGACAGACAGGCAGACAGACAGACAGAGACACAGGCAGACAGACAGGCAGACAACAACAGGCAGACAGACAGACAGACAGACAGAACACAGGCAGACAGAAGGCAGACAGACAACAGGCAGACAGGCAGACAGACAGGCAGACAGACAGAAGACACAGGCAGACAGACAGACAGAGACACAGGCAGACAGACAGACAGAGACACAGGCAGACAGACAGACAGACAGAGACACAGACAGACAGGCAGACAGACAGACAGAGACACAGGCAGACAGACAGACAGAGACACAGGCAGACAGACAGACAGACAGAGACACAGACAGACAGGCAGACAGACAGACAGAGACACAGACAGACAGACAGACAGAGACACAGACAGACAGGCAGACAGACAGACAGAGACACAGGCAGACAGACAGACAGAGACACAGACAGACAGACAGACAGACAGACAGACTTCTGTATTTGTTGATTTCTGTCTTTATGCTAATTAAGGGGGCGGTCCTAACTCAATCTGAAGAGTGATTGGTTAACTGTTGGATCCTGTGAGTCCTAATGTTAGCACTAATGTCTCTGCACAGAGTAATTAGAAGTCAACATATTTGGCTCATTTAGTTCAAGTTAATGTTAATGATGTTAGCTGGTTAGTCTCTGTACTGGACCCGGTTCTGACCCCATGTGGTCCTGGTGTGTCTGTCCTTAGGGGGTCGAGGGACTCCTCAGAGGGCGGCTCAGCTGACGGCGTGAAGGACACGTCCCGTTGGCCGGAGCAGGACTGCATGCAGCTCAACCCGTCGTTTCGAGGCATCGCCATCAACTCACTGCTCGCCATTGACATCAGCCTGTCCAAGCGTCTGGGCGTGTGCGCGGGCGTCCACGGCTCCGGAGCCCCGCTCCGCTCCATGGTGAGCCTGCTGGCCCTCAGCGGACACGCCCTGCCCTGGATCTGTGGGACCCTCATCTGCCTGTGGAGGAGCAACACGCTGGCCGGACAGGAGGTCCTCGTCAACCTGCTGCTGGGTGAGAACCAGAACCAGAACCAGAACCTGAACCTGAACATGAACCTGAACCCTTGTAGCATACAGTACACAATACACTGCCAACCGACCGACGACTGACCAACAGACTGATGACAGACCAAACCTCACCCAGAACCTGTCTCTCTCTCTCTCTCTCTCTCTCTCTGTCTCTCTCTCTCTCTCTCTCTCTGTCTCTCTCTCTCTCTCTCTCTCTGTCTCTCTCTCTCTCTCTCTCTCTCTCTGTCTCTCTCTCTCTCTTTCTCTCTGTCTCTCTCTCTGTCTCTCTCTCTCAATTCAATTCAATACAGCTTTATTGGGAAACATATGTTAACATTGCCAAAGCGTGACATCAACAAGAAGCACAGATAAATGTCTTCACATAAAATACAGGAATATGAAATAATAATAATTAAATTGTTCAATATGTACAAAGTAAATGATGTCCATCAGGAGGGGATGGTTTATGTCTGTCCTTCCTGTCCTCTGGACCTCCTTCTGTGGTCGCAGCAGTTCACGAATCTTGCAGCTATTTGTGCACATTGCTGTACTTCACCCAGCAGGTATGGAAGTTTGTGGATGTGGTCTAATGTCTCAAAGTCTTTCTGTGTGTTTGTGATTTGTGGGAAATATATGTCTCTGATGTCTTTGTATAGATGGCAGGTGGTTAGGAAGTGCAGCTCGGTCTCCACCTCGTGTTGTGTGCAGTGGGTGCACAGTCTGTCTTCTCTGGGCAGCCACGTCTGTCTGTGTCGGCCTCTCTCTAAGGCCAGGCTGTGGTTGCTGAGTCTGTACATAGTCAACGTTTTCCTCAGCCTGGGGTCGGTTACACAGCTCAGATAATCTGCCATGGAGTATTGTCTGTTTAGGGCCAAATAGCACTGGAGTTTGCTTTGGGTTTTGGTTGCAGATGTCCAATAGTTGATGTAATTGTCTTTTTCTTTAGTCATGATTTGGTGGGGCCGGATTGTGTGAGGGCGGTCTTGGTGCCCTGTGCTGTTGGAGCTGAGCCGGTGGACCAGCTGACTGAGGGGACTCCTTTCTTTGCTCTCCTCTTGGCATTGCAGGGCTTTGTAGTGGTAGGAGCTGGGCTCGCTGGCTTTGAGGTGTTGGTAGAATTTGATGGCTCTTTTTTGTATCCGAATTAAAAGGGGAAATTGTCCTAATTCAGCTCGACATCCATTGTTGGGGGTGTTCCTTTGGACTTTGAGAATGCTCTTACAGATCTCAGTATGCAGGCTTTCGATTGGGTGTTTGTCCCATTTTTCAAAGTCTTGATTTGTAAGAGGGCCCCATATTTCACTACCATACAGTAAAATAGGTTCAATTATAGAGTGGAATATTTTGAGCCAGATTCTAACGGGTATGTCAATAATTGAAGACTTTTTTTAAGGCGTAAGAAGCCCTTCTTCCCTTGTCTCTGAGATCATTAACGGCCAGATTAAAATGTCCTGTAGAGCTAATTTTGAGTCCTAAATATGTGTAGTTATGTGTGTGTTCAATGTCAGCGGAGCCCAGTAAGAACTTTTGGTTTGGATTTCCCCGACATCTGGGTCGTTTCTGGAAGACCATAATTCTGGTCTTTTCTAGGTTAACTGTTAGGGCCCAGGTCTCACAGAAGTTTTGCAGATGATCCAGTTGCTGTTGTAATGCCTCTTTAGATGGAGCTAACAGTATTAGATCATCTGCGAAAAGTAGGCATTTAATATCTGTGTCAGAGAGAGTGAGGCCAGGGATATCCGATTGTTCAAGTGATTTTGCAAATTCATGGATATAAATGTTGAACAGGGTGGGGCTGAGACTGCAGCCCTGTTTCACCCCTCTGCTCTGGAGGAAGAAATCTGTTTCCATGTTGTTGATCTTCACAGCACATTTATTATTTGTGTACATTGTTTTAATTATGTCATAGATTTCCCCCCCTATACCTTTTTCAATTAACTTTAGGAACAGACCACTATGCCAGATTGAGTCGAATGCTTTTTTGAAATCTACAAAACGAGAAAAATGTGTTCTTGTTTTGATGAACATGTTTGTTAATGAGAGTGTGAAGGGTGTAGATGTGGTCAGTAGTTCGGTGTCGTGGTGTAAATCCAATTTGACTCTTGCTCAGGACGTTATGTTCGCTGAGGAAGTCTTGCAGTCGGCTGTTTAGGATGCTGCAGAATACCTTTCCCAGGTTGCTGTTGACACATATGCCTCTGTAATTGTTTGGGTCAAATTTATTTCCATTTTTAAAGATTGGTGTTATGATTCCTTTGCTCCAGATGTCAGGGAAATGCCCAATGTTGAGGACAAGGTTGAATAATTTCAATATGGCAGTGTTGAGTTTCTTGCTGTTAAATTTTAGCATTTCATTTAAAATGCCATCGGGACCACTGGCCTTCCTTGACTGTAGGGCCTGGATTTTAGTTAGTAGCTCCTTTTCAGTAATTTGATAATCTAAAGGGTTCTGGTTGTCTTTAACGACTGATTCTAGAGTATATCATTTGTTGAGGAGCTCCTTTTGGGCCGAATTCAGTGTAATAGTACTATACAGGTTTTCAAAGTGTTGTTTCCAAATTTCTCCATTTTGAATAGCCAATTCTTCTTTGTGTGGTTTGCTGATTGTTTGCCATTTTTTCCAGAAATCATTTGAGTCAATGGACTCTTCAATTTCATTCAGTTGGTGCTGCACATGCTGCACCCTTTTAGTTCTGAGTGTTCTTCTGTATATGTTCAATGTTTCCCAATATTGGATGCGGAGCTCGGGGTTGTCAGGTTGTCTGTGTTTTTGATTTGATACATTTCTGAGTGTTTTTCTTAGATGTTTGCAGTCTGTATCAAACCACTTTTCATTGGCTGATTTCTTTGATTTGTGATGTTGATGCTGTTTCAGGTTGGATAACTCTGCTGCATTGTCAAAGATGTTGTTGATATCCCGTACAGCTTGATTCAGGCCATCTTCATTGTGGGGATATGAATTGGAGATGAAACGGTCTAATTGAAGTTGAGTTGTTTGATGTGTGATTGCTTTCTGGTAGTGGTCTTTGCTGTTGGTTGTCCATCTATAAGGTTGTTTTGTATAGTTCAGTTTACTGGGCTCCGCTGCGTGAGGGTCTGTTACTGTCTTTCTAATGTACAGTGTAATTTTACTGTGGTCAGATAAGGGTGTGAGGGGGCTGATTGTACATGCTCTCAGATAGAAGGGGTCTAGGTCTGTTACGTTGTAGTCTACTGTGCTATTGCCACGAGGAGAGCTGTGTGTGTAGAGACCAAAGGAGTCCCCTCGAAGTCGACCGTTGACTATGTACAGACTCAGTGTTCGGCAGAGCTGTAGGAGTTGGCGCCCGCTTTTGTTGACAGTTTTGTCAAAGTTGTTTCTTTGGGGATGTGAAGGATATGAAGGGAGAGGAATGCTGATTTGGCCAAGTATATGTCTGTCTCCATGTGGATTAATAGAATCCGGTTCTACACCTGTTCTGGCATTAAGGTCTCCACAGATCAGTATGCTTCCCTGGGCCTGGTAGTGACTGATCTCATCTTCAAGAATGGAGAAAACATTTTCATTATGATAAGGGGATTCTGATGGGGGGATATACACTGCACACATGAATATATCTTTATCTGTGGCAACAATTTCTCTTTTTATTTTGAGCCAAATTGAAGATTCACCTTTTTTTATCAATTCAATTGAGTGTTCAAGGTTTGCTTTGTACCAAATCAGCATTCCACCTGAATCTCTGCTCTGTCTTATTCCTTTCAGTTTGGTGGATGGGGGGTGGCCGGGGGGTGGCTCCTGGTTATGGCGCTGGGGTGGGGCTCCTGGGGGCAGGAAGGGTTCTGGTCGGGTGAGGGGGGGTTCATAGCTGTCTTGGTGGGGTCTTCGTGGAGGGGGATGAGGAAGGTCGGGTCTCCGTGGGGGTGGTCTGGATGGTGGTCTTGGGGGGCTGCGGGCCAACCTGCTCCTTCTGCGGGGGGTGGACTGGTTTTGGTTGAGAGCGACGTTCTTCAGTGTCTGGGCGAAGATCGGGACGGTATTTTTAAATAGATGGACGTGGTCTCTCTC
The DNA here is from genome assembly GCA_946959425.1 of Argyrosomus regius. Classification (NCBI taxonomy): domain Eukaryota; kingdom Metazoa; phylum Chordata; class Actinopteri; family Sciaenidae; genus Argyrosomus; species Argyrosomus regius. The sequence continues at coordinate 7,368 of CAMPSB010000411.1, read as the reverse complement.
TGTCTCTCTCTGTCTCTCTCTGTCTCTCTCTGTCTCTCTCTCTCTCTCTCTGTCTCTCTCTGTCTCTCTCTGTCTCTCTCTCTCTCTCTCTCTCTCTCTCTCAGCTTTATTGGGAAACATGTGTTAACATTGCCAAAGCGAGTGTGACATTAACAAAAGCATAGATAATGTCTGAACAGAAAATACAGATATATATTTATATATATCTACTACTACTACTACTATATTTACTCTGTATAATATATACAAAGTAAATGATGTCCATCAGGAGGAGATGGTCTAGGTCTGTCCTTCCTGTCCTCTGGACCTCCTTCTGTGGTCACAGCAGTTCACAGATCTTGCTGCTATGTTTGCACATTGCTGTACTTCACCCAGCAGGTATGGAAGTTTGTGGATGTGGTCTAGGGTCTCAAAGTCTTTCTGGGTGTCTGTGATCTGTGGAAAGTACGTGTCTCTGATGTCATGGTACAGCTGGCAGGTGGTTAGAAAGTGCAGCTCGGTCTCCACCTCTTGTTGTGTGCAGTGGGTGCACAGTCTGTCTTCTCTGGGGAGCCAGGTCTGTCTGTGACGGCCTCTTTCGATGGCGAGGCTGTGCTCACTGAGTCTGTACATGGTCAAGGATTTCCTGAGCTTGGGATCGGGCACAGTGCTCAGGTATTCTGCCACAGTGTATTTTCTATTTAGGGCCAAATAACATTCCAGTCTGCTCTGTTGTTGGTTGATTCTTTCCAGTGTGTCAGATAGTTTTCTTTTTGTTTTCTTATAATTTGGTTTAGTCTGATGGATTTCTGTTTGGTGGCTCTGCTTGTGTTTGTGGACGGAGTCCCAAACCAGTTGGCTGAGGGGGCAGCTCTCTACAGTCTCTGTGTGGGTGAGGGCTTTTTTATGGAGCGTGTTGTGGTCACTTTCTTTAAGGTGATCATGAAATTTAATTGCTCTCTTTTGAATTTTGATGATTAGTGGGTATCGTCCTGATTCTGCTCTGCATGCATTGTTTGGTGTTTTCCGTTGGAGGATGGATTTGCAGAATTCTGCATGCAGAGTCTCAGTTTGGTGTTTATCCCATTTTGTAAAATCTTGGTTGGCAGGTGGACCCCAGACCTCGCAACCGTATAGAGAAATAGGTTCTATGACGGAGTCCAATATTTTGAGCCAGATTTGAATTGGGATGTCTAATTTGATGTTCTTCTTGATGGCGTAAAAAGCCCTTCTCGCCTTGTCTCTCAGGTCACTTACAGCTTTGTTGAAGTTTCCTGTGGTGCTGATGTTTAGGCCGAGGTAGGTGTAGTTTTTTGTATGTTCTAGAGCCGTCTTATCTAGGAAGAGTTTGTGTTTGTGGTGGTGGAGGCTGCATCCTTTTTGGAATATCATGATGTTTGTCTTGGTTAGATTTACCGGTAAGGCCCACGTTTGGGAGAAGTTGTGCAGAAGATCAAGGTGTTGTTGTAATCCTTCTTTGGTCGGAGACAGCAAAACCAGGTCGTCTGCGAACAGTAGGCATTTGATTTCTGTGTCTACTAGAGTGATGCCAGCTGCTACAGACTGCTCTAGTGACTTTGCCAATTCATTAATGTATATGTTGAAGAGGGTTGGGCTCAAACTGCATCCCTGTCTAACCCCCCGGCTTTGGGGGAAGAAGTCTGTGTGTTTTTTGCCAATCTTAATGGCGCACTTGTTGTTTGTGTACATTGAGTTTATGATGTTGTGTGTTTTTCCTCCAACCCCACTTTCCAAAAGTTTGTACAGCAGACCCTCGTGCCAAATAGAATCAAATGCCTTTTTGAAATCAACAAAACAGGAGAATAATTTGCCTTTATTTTTGTTTATTTGTTTGTTGATCAGGGTGCTGAGGGTAAAAATATGGTCTGTTGTGCGATAATTTGGTAGAAAGCCAATTTGGGATTTGCTCAGGACATTATTCTCTGAGAGGAAATGAAGGAGTCTGTGGTTGATGATCATACAGAGGATTTTTCCGAGGTTGCTGTTGACACAGATTCCACGGTAATTATTGGGGTCAAGTTTGTCGCCACTTTTGTGGAGCGGTGTTATCAATCCTTGGTTCCAAATATTGGGAAAAATCCCAGCGCTAAGGACAATGTTAAAGAGTTTTAATATAGCCAATTGGAATTTGAGGTCTGTGAACTTTATCATTTCATTTAGGATGCCGTCGACACCACAGGCTTTCTTGGTTTCAAGTGATTTTATTTTGTCCTGTAGTTCTTTTAGTGTAATTGGGGAGTCTAGTGGGTTCTGGTAGTCTTTTATGGTTGACTCTAAGCTTTCTAGTTTATCTTGTATGTGTTTTTGTTGTTCATTCTTCTCTATTGGGCCAAATAGATTGGTGAAGTGGTTTACCCATACATCTCCATTTTGAATGTGAAGATCCTCATGTTTTTGTTTATTTAGAGTGTTCCAGTTTTCCCAGAATTTATTTGTTTTTATGGATTCTTCAATGGTGTGTAGCTGGTTTCTAACATGTTGGTTTCTTCTTTTCCTAACTGTGTTTTTATACTGTTTTAATGTTTCGTTATAGTGAAGGCGTGTGTTCTGGTTAGGGATCGACCGATATGGATTTTTCAGGGCCGATACCGATACCGATTATTAATAACCAAGCGAAACCGATAGCCGATATGTAGAACCGATATTTATTTGCAGTAATAAATGTAAAAAATGGCCTTAACACCAGAGTTTTTCACTTATAGTTCCTGATGTATTATTATATTTATTTATTTAGAGAAATGAAGTCATATTCGGAATCTCAGAACATTAAATGTACACTCTTGTGCTTAGAACTGTATGTCATATTACATAAATAAGAATAAGGCACTTGGCAATTGTAAATGCAAACAATAAAGGCTACTTTACACACGTGAGTTGTAGACGTGACGGTAAATTTATTGATTGATAAAAACTCGACCTGTGCTCGCTGCTTGACTCATTGAAATGGCCCATCATTTCCCTGGACTTTACGAGTGACCGGCAAACAGAGGAATATTTAACATCTATTCTGTGTGATCATAGTGTAGTGAGAGCATGAGCGCTGAGGGAGAGGCAACTGAAAACAAACAAGGACACGTTAGCGTGTGGTGTTAAACTTATAGGCTATAATCACCTCGGGTGTTGTTTATTGATAAACCGGGAGCCGCCCCACGGGCTGAGACACGTTAGGAGATTAATTATTCCCACAAAGTAATGATAACCGTAAGGGTCTCCTATTATTATTATTATTTTATTTTATTATTTGTGCGTCTGGCCCCAGCTCTAAAGCGGTCGCGGTAATTATAATGTAGCGGTGGGCCATCATTAAATAGCCTACCCCGTGTTGAAGTTGTGAAAAGTTTAATTTTAAGAGCCAAACTGCAGGTTTTCCTCCCTTATACTTGCTACAGCCTACCTATGTCATATTTTTATTTTATTAAGCAAGATTAAGACTTCAGGTCATCTTCACTTACATCTTTTTTTTTTTTTGTCGTGAGTGATGCTAGTCCTATATTGCAAAGTCGTATGCTTGATGTGATTAGACAAGTAGGTTGGTGAAATGTCGACTCTGGGCCTGCATGTTATCACTGAAATTGATCATAAGGTTGTGGTATTTTTTAAAACTTCATCCTAAAGGGCTTTGAAACTTCGACTGCAGTCCTCTTTTTCTCCTCCGTCTGTGGCACTGCATGTAGAAGCTTCTGTGTTGATTGATTGGCTACTTGGCACAAGTGAGACAGCCAATCAGTGAGGGCTGTGGGCGGGACATTGGTACACAGCCAAGAGAGTGGTGACTTCAGGCAGAGACGGCTGCATCAGAGCCAAAGGAGCGCGTTTTAAAATACATTCATTAATTTTATCGGTTATCAGTGAAAAAAACGGCATCGGCCGTCGTCTTTCTGAGATGTTTACATTCATTGTCAAACCATTTGTCATGTTTTTTGTTGTTTTTGTCTTTTCTGTTTGAGGCCTTTAGGTTTGACAGGGATGCTGAGAGGTCAAATATCTTGTTAAGGCTTTCTACTGCCTTGTTTACACCCTCACTGTTATGCTGGAATGTTTTTTTCCAGAAAATTGTTTAAAAGTACTTGTACTTGTTGTTGCCTAATAGCGTTCTGGTATATTTCTGCACTATTTTCTTTCCATTTGTAGCATGTTTTAATAGGGTGTAGTTTGGTTTGTTGTGATACCTCCAGATTGCGTGTTGATCTGTTCAAATAGAGTGTGGTTTTGCTGTGGTCTGATAGGGGTGTTAGTGGGCTGACTGTGAACGCTCTGAGAGACACTAGGCTGAGGTCTGTGATGAAGTAATCTACTGAGCTGTCACCCAAACATGAGCTGTAGGTAAACTTACCATAGGAGTCCCCTCGGACTCTACCATTGACTATGTACAGTCCCAGTGAACGACAGAGCTGTAGGAGCTGTGTCCCATGTTTGTTTGTTGTTTTGTCGTAGTTATGCCTGGGGGGGCATATTGGGGAGAGGATGTTTCTACCTCCTGGAAGGTGTTTGTCCCCCTGGGTGCTCAGGGTGTCCGGTTCTCGGCCTGTCCTGGCATTCAGGTCTCCACAAACTACAATGTGACCATAAGCCTGGAAGTGGTTAATTTCTTCCTCTAGGATGGAGAACATGTCCTCTTTAAAATATGGGGATTCATTTGGGGGAATGTAGGTGGCACATAAGAGGATATTTTTCTCAGTTGATGTGAGTTCTTTATTTATTTCTAACCAGATGTAAAAGGTTCCTGTTTTGATTACCTTAATGGAGTGGGTCAATTCAGATTTGTACCATATTAGTATACCTCCTGAGTCTCTTCCCTGTTTGATTCCTGTTAACTTGGAGGATGGTACTACAAGCTCTCTGTAATTTACAGGACAGCCAGTTGGACCATCTCCTCTGTGCCATGTCTCCTGTAGGACAATAATGTCTGTATTTTTGGTTTCTTTGGTAAAGTCTGGGTTCCTGCTCTTTAGGCCAAAGGCAGTCGACCTCAGACCTTGTATATTCCAGGATGAAATAGTGATGGATTTTCGTTCCATGTTTCATGGTGTAGTTGTTCCAGAGTTTTTAAGCCTGGACGATGATTGTGTAGAGCTCACTGAGCATCTCGTGTATGCTCAGATCACAGGGTGGGGCTCTGTCAGGTGAAGAGTTGGGGCTTGCTCTGCTTACAACCTGTGCATATGTGTGGTATGGGGTTGGTGAAGGGAAAGTGGGCCTGGCCTGGGGTGCGGCAGGATGTCCTCTGGGTGCAGCATGGTGTCTTCCAGGTGGGGTAGGTCGTCTGGATGCAGTAGGGTGTTCTCCAGGTGGGACAGGTCGTCTAGATGAGGTGGGGAACTCCTCTCTCTCTGTCTCTCTCTCTGTCTCTCTGTCTCTCTCTGTCTCTCTGTCTCTCTCTCTCTCTCTCTCTCTCTCTCTCTCAATTCAATTCAATACAGCTTTATTGGGAAACATATGTTAACATTGCCAAAGCGTGACATCAACAAGAAGCACAGATAAATGTCTTCACATAAAATACAGGAATATGAAATAATAATAATTAAATTGTTCAATATGTACAAAGTAAATGATGTCCATCAGGAGGGGATGGTTTATGTCTGTCCTTCCTGTCCTCTGGACCTCCTTCTGTGGTCGCAGCAGTTCACAAATCTTGCAGCTATTTGTGCACATTGCTGTACTTCACCCAGCAGGTATGGAAGTTTGTGGATGTGGTCTAATGTCTCAAAGTCTTTCTGTGTGTTTGTGATTTGTGGGAAATATATGTCTCTGATGTCTTTGTATAGATGGCAGGTGGTTAGGAAGTGCAGCTCGGTCTCCACCTCGTGTTGTGTGCAGTGGGTGCACAGTCTGTCTTCTCTGGGCAGCCACGTCTGTCTGTGTCGGCCTCTCTCTAAGGCCAGGCTGTGGTTGCTGAGTCTGTACATAGTCAACGTTTTCCTCAGCCTGGGGTCGGTTACACAGCTCAGATAATCTGCCATGGAGTATTGTCTGTTTAGGGTCTGTCTCTCTCTCACTCTCTCATGGTACCTGTCTCTCTCTCTCTCTCTCTCTCTCTCTCTCTCTCTCTCTCTCATGGTACCTGTCTCTCTCTCTCTCTCTCTCTCTCTCTCATGGTACCTGTCTCTCTCTCTGCAGCTCTGATCCTGGACCTGATGACGGTTGCGGGGATGCAGAAGTTGGTCAAGCGCAAAGGACCATGGGACTTCCCTCCGAGCTTTCTGGACTACGTTGCCATGGATACGTATTCTTTCCCAGCAGCCCACGCCAGCCGAGCCGTCATGGTGTCCAAGTTCCTGCTGAATCACCTGGTCCTCGCGGTCAGTCCTCACGCTTCATGTTCAGGTGTTGTTAGCGTGTTGTTAGCATGTTGTTAGCGTGTTGTTAGCGTCTACCTGTCCTCCAGGTGCCCCTGAGGATCCTGCTTTACCTGTGGGCCTTTCTGGTGGGCGTGTCCCGGGTGCTGCTGGGTAAACATCACCTGTCGGACGTCGGCTGTGGGTTCGCTCTCGGCTTCCTACACTTCAGCCTGGTGGAGTCCGTTTGGCTCGACTCGTCCACCTGCCAGACGCTGATCTCCATCGGGACGCTGCGCTGGACTCCGCTGGTTTAGACTGGACCCGGTCTGAACCGGTCCTGCTGGACCCGGTCTGAACCGGTCCTGCTGGACCCGGTCTGAACCGGTCCTGCGGTGCTGTGTTAGCTGTCGGCTGCACTGGAGTCCGTTTGGACCGGCCCAGTCAGACGAGACTCAAAGACGGAACGAAGCGCTCAATGTGTTTATGTCTTAGAGCTAATGTTAGCAACCGCTGCTAACAGCTTCATGCTGCTGTCAGGGGAGGACGTGACGTCGACGTACAGTGTGTGTGTACACGTGTGTGTTTCTACGTGTGTGTTTTCTACATGTGTGTTTGTGTCTCAGGGTTTTTTTTATTTTTCTCGCTGAGCAAAATGAAAAAAAAGTTTTTCGGTGTAAATGAACTTAAATTAACTTTTTTGATGAAATGTTTCATATTTTTCATCCACGAATAAAAACAAAAATATGACGTGAAACAAAAAGTCTGAGTTAAAAAAATATATATTTTAAATTTGAAATGTTTTAATTAATTAATTAATTGAGTTCATGGAATAATTGTGGAAAGTCAGAATGCTACATTTTTTATTAAAAAAATTGTTCTGAATTTTTAAACTTTTTGGAGAAAAAATGATTTATGGCTAAAAAGACAATTTATTAGTTAGCACTAGCCTTAACGTTAGCATTTAGCATTGCGTTAGCAGCTGCTCACAGTTTCATGTTGCATTCATGTTTCGGCGAGCTGATTGGATGATGTTGAACCAGAGAAAGAAAACAGCTGATGTAACAATGTGTGTTTGTGTCTCAGGTTTTTT
>CAMPSB010000410.1:0-15369 GCA_946959425.1 Argyrosomus regius | reverse complement strand
TGAGTGTGCCTGAAAGAGCACACTATATGTTATTCCCCGCGCTTATTATTATTGAGTGTGCCTGAAAGAGCACACTATATGTTATTCCCCGCTTATTGAGTGTGCCTGAAAGAGCACACTATATACTATCCACCATACTTATTATTGAGTGTGCCTGAAAGAGCACACTATATACTATCCACCATACTTATTATTCTTATTATTATAATTATTATTATTCTTCCGTACGTTTTTCGGTCGACTACTCCTCCCAGAGTTTTGGTCGCACATACACAAAAAAGGTGTCAAATCGACCGGCTCGGCTCGGGATCGGTATGCTATGACTTTTCTAAGGGTTTCACTGAACGGTTTTGCCAAAAATCGCCAAAAACCACGCCAAAAAAATGAATGGGTGTGTATTGGTAGAATGTCCCAGACCTAGAGTGGGTGATGTCATCGCTAGAGGGCAGAGAGAGAGAGAAATTCGTCAAAAAAAAAATTTGTAAACTGCGATTGAGGCCACAAATGTCTCTCTACAGAAATAATTTTATAGCTAGAAATGTAGGAAAATTTGTGGTGGTCGCAGTGATAACACTGCTGAAGCTGTCGGCTTTATAGTTTTGGCGTGAGACACAAAGATGCGGCAGCAACACCAACCCACGGCCGCATCTACGCCCATGTTAACGGGAGAGGAGAAATTTCCAAAAGGAGCAGGGAGCACCTGTTCTTTCTATGACTACCAAGGCCAAGGTTTATACAATTTTCGCCTCAAATATATATGTAGATGATCAGGAGGAGCTCAAGATGCTCATAGTGAAGTCGGTTCAATGATAGGCCAAACGGTTTGGCCACCACACCGTCTTTTTCGACGGGCGGTTTCCAGCATTTTCTCTCTCTCTCTCTGGGCATTTCCAACTGACATTGTAACAGGTGCACCTAACTGCTCTGCTGATTAGGGCCGGCAGTTGGCCCTGGTTGCTTGGCAACCTCAAGCCTGTCTGAGGGAGGAGAGGGGGGAGGGGCTATCTTAATCAATGACTATCAAGGCTACATTTTTAATGTCGGCCATTTTATCCTTCTCTCTCGCAGACACATACACAGACATAGATAGAGAGACACACAGACTTTCAAAATAAGAGTCCCTTCAAAATAAAATATTTTAGAAAACTCTCTCCTTAACAGGCAAAACACACACGCACACACACAAACATACACACACACACACACACACACACAACAAGACTTTCAAAATAAGAGTTCCTTCAAAATAAAAGACTGTAAAACTTTCTCCTTAACTGCCCCCCACAAGCCTGACTGTGATTAACTTGATTGAACTCTCTGTATAATAACAATGACTGTCAATAATACAGTTTGAATGTCGGCCATTTTATCCTTCTCTCTCAGAGATAAACACAGACAGATAGATGGATAGAGGGAGACACAGACAGACAGACAGACACACACAGACACACAGACACACACACACTAGACAAAATTCTTTCAAAATAAGAGTCCCTTCAAAATAAAAGACTTTGGAAAACCCTCTTATTAACAGACAAAACATACACACGCGCATACACACGCTGACAGCTATTTAATGTAGGGCTCGACGGGGCCAGAGTCAGGCACACTCAAAATTTCTTTAGAAATTTTTCTAGTTCTTATTATTATTATTATTATTCTTCCGTACGTTTTTCGGTCGACTACTCCTCCCAGAGTTTTGGTCGCACATACACAAAAAAGGTGTCAAATCGACCGGCTCGGCCGGGATCGGTATGCTATGACTTTTCTAAGGGTTTCACCAAACAGTTTGCCTAAAAATCGCCAAAAACCACGCCAAAAAATGAATGGGTGTGTATTGGTAGAATGTTCGCGAGCTACAGTTGGTGACATCATCGCTAGAGGGCAGAGGGAGAGAGAAATTCGTCGAAAAATAAATTTGTAAATTGCGCTCGAGGCCGCAAATGTCCATCTACAGAAATAATTTATACATAGAAACGTAGGAAAATTCCTCTTCTCACTGACATTCGTCTGCTGAAGCTCTCAGATTTATAGTTTTGGCGTGAGACACAAAGATGCGGCAGCAACACCCATCCACAGCCCCATAGACTGCCATGTTAAAAAAGCGGGAAAATTTCTGGAGGAGAGCAGAAGTAACCTTTCTTTGAATCGCTCGTAGAGGGCACAATTCTTCATGTTATCACACAAAACAGTAATGTAGACGTTCAGGAAGGGCTCACGATGCTCAAAATGAAGTCGGTTCAATGATACGCCAAATGGTTTGGTCAAGAGTCCTTTCTGTTCGAGGGGTGACTTTCAGCATTTTGTCTCTCTCTCTGGGCATTTCCAACTGACATTCTAACAGGTGCACCTAACTGCTCTGCTGATTAGGGCCCGGCAGTTGGCCCTGGTTGCTTGGCAACCTCCTGCCTGAGGGAGCAGAGGGGGGAGGGGCTGTTTTCACTCACACAGCTTGTTGTATTAATACTGAATTTGCTGAGCAGTGTCAATAATAATGTATGGGGGCGACGGGGCCAGAGTCAGGCACACTCAAAATTTCTTTAGAAATTTTTCTAGTTATTATTATTATTCTTACGCCCTTTTTTTGACGCGCTACTCGTCCCACAGTTTTTGTCACACATACACAAAAAGGTGTCAAATCGACCGGCTCGGCCGGGCGACGCGGGCTATGACTTTTCTAAGGGTTTTGGCAAACGGTTTGCCTAAAAATCGCCAAAAACCACGCCAAAAAAATGAATGGGTGTGTATTGGTAGAATGTTCGCGAGCTACAGTTGGTGACATCATCGCTAGAGGGCAGAGGGAGAAAGAAATTCCTCGAAAAAAAAATTTGTAAACTGCGCTTGAGGCCGCAAATTTCACTCTACAGAAATAATTTATACATAGAAACGTAGGAAAATTTGTGGTGGTCGCAGTGATAACACTGCTGAAGCTGTCACCTTTATAGTTTTGGCGTCACACGCAAAGATGCGGCAGCAACACCCATCCACAGCCCCATAGACTGCCATGTTAAAAAAGCGGGAAAATTTCTGGAGGAAAGCAGAAGTAACATTTCTTTGAATCGCTGTAAAGGGGACATTTCTTCCTGGTAATCACACAAAACAGGTCTCTAGACGTTCGGGAAGGGCTCAGCATGCTCACAGTAAAGTCGGTTCAGAGATTGGAGCAACGGTTTGGTCAGGAGTCCTTTCTGTTCGAGGGGGTGGCTTTCAGACGTTTTTCTCTCTCTCAGCACTGTTTAATCTCACACAGCAGCTGCGGTTGATTGCTCTGCTCTGATTGGTGGGCTCCACCTGGCCCCTCTCACAGACACAGACAGGGAGCAGAGGGGGAGGGGCTGTTTTCACTGTCTTTATAATATCAATGACTATCAGGGCTACATTTTTAATGTCGGCCATTTTATCCTTCTCTGTCGCAGACACATACACAGACATAGATAGAGAGACACACAGACTTTCAAAATAAGAGTCCCTTCAAAACAAAATATTTTAGAAAACTCTCTCCTCAACAGGCAAAACACGCACGCACACACACACAAACATACACACACACACACACACACACACACACACACAACAAGACTTTCAAAATAAGAGTTCCTTCAAAATAAAAGACTGTAAAACTTTCTCCTTAACTGCCCCCCACAAGCCTGACTGTGATTAACTTGATTGAACTCTCTGTATAATAACAATGACTGTCAATAATACAGTTTGAATGTCGGCCATTTTATCCTTCTCTCTCAGAGATAAACACAGACAGATAGATGGATAGAGGGAGACACAGACAGACAGACAGACAGACACAGACACACAGACACACACACTAGACAAAATTCTTTCAAAATAAGAGTCCCTTCAAAATAAAAGACTTTGGAAAACTCTCTAATTAACAGACAAAACACACACACACGCGCATACACACGCTGACAGCTATTTAATGTAGGGCTCGACGGGGCCAGAGTCAGGCACACTCAAAATTTCTTTAGAAATTTTTCTAGTTATTGAGTGTGCCTGAAAGAGCACACTATATACTATTCCCCATACTTAATTTTATTATTATTATTATTATTATTATTCTTATATTTCTTCCGTATGTTTTTTTCGGTTCGCTTCTCCTCCCAGAGTTTTGGTCACACATACACAAAAAAGGTGTCAAATCGACCGGCTCGGCCGTGACAAGTGTGCTATGACTTTTCTAAGGGTTTTGGCAAACGGTTTTGCCAAAAATCGCCAAAAACCACGCCAAAAAAATGAATGGGTGTGTATTGGTAGAATGTCCCAGACCTAGAGTGGGTGATGTCATCGCTAGAGGGCAGAGAGAGAGAAATTCGTCAAAAAAAAAATTTGTAAACTGTGATTGAGGCCACAAATGTCTCTCTACAGAAATAATTTTAAAGCTAGAAATGTAGGAAAATTTGTGGTGGTCGCAGTGATAACACTGCTGAAGCTGTCGGCTTTATAGTTTTGGCGTGAGACACAAAGATGCGGCAGCAACACCAACCCACGGCCGCATCTACGCCCATGTTAACGGGAGAGGAGAAATTTCCAAAAGGAGCAGGGAGCACCTGTTCTTTCTATGACTACCAAGGCCAAGGTTTATACAATTTTCGCCTCAAATATATATGTAGATGATCAGGAGAAGCTCAAGATGCTCATAGTGAAGTCGGTTCAATGATAGGCCAAACGGTTTGGCCACCACACCGTCTTTTTCGACGGGCGGTTTCAGCATTTTCTCTCTCTCTCTCTGGGCATTTCCAACTGACATTGTAACAGGTGCACCTAACTGCTCTGCTGATTAGGGCCGGCAGTTGGCCCTGGTTGCTTGGCAACCTCAAGCCTGTCTGAGGGAGGAGAGGGGGGAGGGGCTATCTTATTCAATGACTATCAAGGCTACATTTTTAATGTCGGCCATTTTATCCTTCTCTCTCGCAGACACATACACAGACATAGATAGAGAGACACACAGACTTTCAAAATAAGAGTCCCTTCAAAATAAAATATTTGAGAAAACTCTCTCCTTAACAGGCAAAACACACACGCACACACACAAACATACACACACACACACACACACACACACACACACACACAACAAGACTTTCAAAATAAGAGTTCCTTCAAAATTAAATACTGTAAAACTTTCTCCTTAACTGCCCTCCACATGCCTGACTGTGATTAACTTGATTGAACTCTCTGTATAATAACAATAACTGTCAATAATACAGTTTGAATGTCGGCCATTTTATCCTTCTCTCTCACAGAGATAAACACAGACAGATAGATGGATAGAGGGAGACACAGACAGACAGACAGACAGACACACACAGACACACAGAAACACACACTAGACAAAATTCTTTCAAAATAAGAGTCCCTTCAAAATAAAAGACTTTGGAAAACCCTCTAATTAACAGACAAAACACACACACGCGCGCATACACACGCTGACAGCTATTTAATGTAGGGCTCGACGGGGCCAGAGTCAGGCACACTCAAAATTTCTTTAGAAATTTTTCTAGTTATTATTATTCTTCTTACGCCCTTTTTTTGACGCGCTACTCCTCCCACAGTTTTTGTCGCACATACACAAAAAGGTGTCAAATCGACCGGCTCGGCCGTGCGACGCAGGCTATGACTTTTCTAAGGGTTTCACCAAACGGTTTTGCCAAAAATCGCCAAAAACCACGCCAAAAAATGAATGGGTGTGTATTGGTAGAATGTTCGCGAGCTACAGTTGGTGACATCATCGCTAGAGGGCAGAGAGAGAGAAAATTCGTCAAAAAAAAAAAATTGTAAACTGCGATTGAGGCCACAAATGTCTCTCTACAGAAATAATTTTATAGCTAGAAATGTAGGAAAATTTGTGGTGGTCGCAGTGATAACACTGCTGAAGCTGTCGGCTTTATAGTTTTGGCGTGAGACACAAAGATGCGGCAGGAACACCAACCCACGGCCGCATCTACGCCCATGTTAACGGGAGAGGAGAAATTTCCAAAAGGAGCAGGGAGCACCTGTTCTTTCTATGACTACCAAGGCCAAGGTTTATACAATTTTCCCCTCAAATATATATGTAAATGATCAGGAAGAGCTCAAGATGCTCACAGTGAAGTCGGTTCAATGATAGGCCAAACGGTTTGGCCACCACACCGTCTTTTTCGACGGGCGGTTTCAGCATTTTCTCTCTCTCTCTTGGGCATTTCCAACTGACATTATAACAGGTGTACCTAACTGCTCTGCTGATTAGGGCCGGCAGTTGGCCCTGGTTGCTTGGCAACCTCAAGCCTGTCTGAGGGAGGAGAGGGGGGAGGGGCTATCTTAATCAATGACTATCAAGGCTACATTTTTAATGTCGGCCATTTTATCCTTCTCTCTCGCAGACACAAACACACACACACACACAAACATACACACACACACAACAAGACTTTCAAAATAAGAGTTCCTTCAAAATAAAAGACTGTAAAACTTTCTCCTTAACTGCCCTCCACAAGCCTGACTGTGATTAACTTGATTGAACTCTCTGTATAATAACAATAACTGTCAATAATACAGTTTGAATGTCGGCCATTTTATCCCTTCTCTCTCACAGAGATAAACACAGACAGATAGATGGATAGAGGGAGACACAGACAGACAGACAGACAGACACACACAGACACACAGAAACACACACTAGACAAAATTCTTTCAAAATAAGAGTCCCTTCAAAATAAAAGACTTTGTAAAACTCTCTCCTTAACGGACACAGATTTTGTACTACAGAAATAAAAATTATATCACTAGACATTCTAACAGGTGCACCTAACTGCTCTGCTGATTAGGGCAGTTGGCCCTGGTTGCTTGGCAACCTCAAGCCTGTCTGAAGGAGGAGAGGGGGGAGGGGCTATCTTAATCAATGACTATCAAGGCTACATTTTTAATGTCGGCCATTTTATCCCTTCTCTCTCGCAGACACACACACACACACACACACACACACACACAAACAAGACTTTCAAAATAAGAGTTCCTTCAAAATAAAAGACTGTAAAACTTTCTCCTTAACTGCCCCCCACAAGCCTGACTGTGATTAACTTGATTGAACTCTCTGTATAATAACAATGGCTGTCAATAATACAGTTTGAATGTCGGCCATTTTATCCTTCTCTCTCAGAGATAAACACAGACAGATAGATGGATAGAGGGAGACACAGACAGACAGACAGACACACACAGACACACAGACACACACACACTAGACACAATTCTTTCAAAATAAGAGTCCCTTCAAAATAAAAGGCTTTGGAAAACCCTCTAATTAACAGACAAAACACACACACGCGCATACACACGCTGACAGCTATTTAATGTAGGGCTCGACGGGGCCAGAGTCAGGCACACTCAAAATTTCTTTAGAAATTTTTCTAGTTATTGAGTGTGCCTGAAAGAGCACACTATATACTATTCCCCATACTTATTATTCTTATTGAGTGTGCCTGAAAGAGCACACTATATACTATTCCTCGGGCTTATTATTATTCTTCCGTTTCTTCCGTGTCATTTTTCGGTTCGCTTCTTGTCCCGCAGTTTTGGTCGCACATACACAAAAGTGGTATCAAAACGTGCGGCTTGATCGGGAATGGTGTGCTATGACTTTTCTAAGCGTTTCGGCAAACGGTTTTGCCAAAAATCGCCAAAAACCACGCCAAAAAATGAATGGGTGTGTATTGGTAGAATGTTCGCGAGCTACAGTTGGTGACATCATCGCTAGAGGGCAGAGGGAGAAAGAAATTCCTCGAAAAAAAAATTTGTAAACTGCGCTTGAGGCCGCAAATTTCACTCTACAGAAATAATTTATACATAGAAACGTAGGAAAATTTGTGGTGGTCGCAGTGATAACACTGCTGAAGCTGTCAGCTTTATAGTTTTGGCGTCACACGCAAAGATGCGGCAGCAACACCCATCCACAGCCCCATAGACTGCCATGTTAAAAAAGCAGGAAAATTTTCTGGAGGAAAGCAGAAGTAACATTTCTTTGAATCGCTCTAAAGGGGACATTTCTTCCTGGTAACCACACAAAACAGGTCTCTAGACGTTCGGGAAGGGCTCAGCATGCTCACAGTAAAGTCGGTTCAGAGATTGGAGCAACGGTTTGGTCAGAAGTCCTTTCTGTTCGAGGGGTGGCTTTCAGACGTTTTTCTCTCTCTCAGCACTGTTTAATCTCACACGGGCAGCTGCGGTTGATTGCTCTGCTCTGATTGGTGGGCTCCACCTGGCCCCTCTCACAGACACAGACAGGGAGCAGAGGGGGGAGGGGCTGTTTTCACTGTCTTTATAATATCAATGACTATCAGGGCTACATTTTTAATGTCGGCCATTTTATCCTTCTCTGTCGCAGACACAAACACAGACATAGATAGAGAGACACACAGACTTTCAAAATAAGAGTCCCTTCAAAACAAAATATTTTAGAAAACTCTCTCCTCAACAGGCAAAACACGCACGCACACACACACAAACATACACACACACACACACACACACAACAAGACTTTCAAAATAAGAGTTCCTTCAAAATAAAAGACTGTAAAACTTTCTCCTTAACTGCCCCCCACAAGCCTGACTGTGATTAACTTGATTGAACTCTCTGTATAATAACAATGACTGTCAATAATACAGTTTGAATGTCGGCCATTTTATCCTTCTCTCTCAGAGATAAACACAGACAGATAGATGGATAGAGGGAGACACAGACACACAGACACACAGACACAGACACACAGACACACAGACACACACTAGACAAAATTCTTTCAAAATAAGAGTCCCTTCAAAATAAAAGACTTTGGAAAACTCTCTCCTTAACAGACAAAACACACAGGCGCCCGCATACACACGCTGACAGCTATTTAATGTAGGGCTCGACGGGGCCAGAGTCAGGCACACTCAAAATTTCTTTAGAAATTTTTCTAGTTGAGTGTGCCTGAAAGAGCACACTATATACTATCCACCATACTTATTATTCTTATTATTATTATTGAGTGTGCCTGAAAGAGCACACTATATACTATTCCCCATACTTAATTTTATTGAGTGTGCCTGAAAGAGCACACTATATACTATCCACCATACTTATTATTCTTATTATTATTATTATTATTCTTCCGTACGTTTTTCGGTCGACTACTCCTCCCAGAGTTTTGGTCGCACATACACAAAAAAGGTGTCAAATCGACCGGCTCGGCCGGGATCGGTATGCTATGACTTTTCTAAGGGTTTCACCAAACAGTTTGCCTAAAAATCGCCAAAAACCACGCCAAAAAATGAATGGGTGTGTATTGGTAGAATGTTCGCGAGCTACAGTTGGTGACATCATCGCTAGAGGGCAGAGGGAGAGAGAAATTCGTCGAAAAATAAATTTGTAAACTGCGCTCAAAGCCGCAAATGTCACACTACAGAAATAATTTATACATAGAAACGTAGGAAAATTTGTGGTGGTCGCAGTGATAACACTGCTGAAGCTGTCGGCTGTATAGTTTTGGCGTCACACACAAAGATGCGCCAGCAACACCCATCCACAGCCCCATAGACTGCCATGTTAAAAAAGCGGGAAAATTTCTGGAGGAGAGCAGAAGTAACCTTTCTTTGAATCACTCATAGAGGCACATTTCTTCATGTTATCACACAAAACTGTTATCTAGACGTTCAGGAAGGGCTCAGCATGCTCACTGTAAAGTCGGTTCAGTGATTGGAGCAACGGTTTGGTCAGGAGTCCTTTCTGTTCGACGGGTGCCTTTCAGCATTTTGTCTCTCTCTCTGGGCATTTCCAACTGACATTCTAACAGGTGCATCTAACTGCTCTGCTGATTAGGGCCCGGCAGTTGGCCCTGGTTGCTTGGCAACCTCCTGCCTGAGGGAGCAGAGGGGGGAGGGGCTGTTTTCACTCACACAGCTTGTTGTATTAATACTGAATTTGCTGAGCAGTGTCAATAATAATGTATGGGGGCGACGGGGCCAGAGTCAGGCACACTCAAAATTTCTTTAGAAATTTTCTAGTTGAGTGTGCCTGAAAGAGCACACTATATACTATCCACCATACTTATTATTCTTATTATTGAGTGTGCCTGAAAGAGCACACTATATACTATCCACCATACTTATTATTCTTATTATTATAATTATTATTATTCTTCCGTACGTTTTTCGGTCGACTACTCCTCCCAGAGTTTTGGTCGCACATACACAAAAAAGGTGTCAAATCGACCGGCTCGGCCGGGATCGGTATGCTATGACTTTTCTAAGGGTTTCACTGAACGGTTTTGCCAAAAATCGCCAAAAACCACGCCAAAAAAATGAATGGGTGTGTATTGGTAGAATGTCCCAGACCTAGAGTGGGTGATGTCATCGCTAGAGGGCAGAGAGAGAGAGAAATTCGTCAAAAAAAAATTTGTAAACTGCGATTGAGGCCACAAATGTCTCTCTACAGAAATAATTTTATAGCTAGAAATGTAGGAAAATTTGTGGTGGTCGCAGTGATAACACTGCTGAAGCTGTCGGCTTTATAGTTTTGGCGTGAGACACAAAGATGCGGCAGCAACACCAACCCACGGCCGCATCTACGCCCATGTTAACGGGAGAGGAGAAATTTCCAAAAGGAGCAGGGAGCACCTGTTCTTTCTATGACTACCAAGGCCAAGGTTTATACAATTTTCGCCTCAAATATATATGTAGATGATCAGGAGGAGCTCAAGATGCTCATAGTGAAGTCGGTTCAATGATAGGCCAAACGGTTTGGCCACCACACCGTCTTTTTCGACGGGCGGTTTCAGCATTTTCTCTCTCTCTCTCTGGGCATTTCCAACTGACATTGTAACAGGTGCACCTAACTGCTCTGCTGATTAGGGCCGGCAGTTGGCCCTGGTTGCTTGGCAACCTCAAGCCTGTCTGAGGGAGGAGAGGGGGGAGGGGCTATCTTAATCAATGACTATCAAGGCTACATTTTTAATGTCGGCCATTTTATCCTTCTCTCTCGCAGACACATACACAGACATAGATAGAGAGACACACAGACTTTCAAAATAAGAGTCCCTTCAAAATAAAATATTTTAGAAAACTCTCTCCTTAACAGGCAAAACACACACGCACACACACACAAACATACACACACACACACACACACACAACAAGACTTTCAAAATAAGAGTTCCTTCAAAATAAAGGACTGTAAAACTTTCTCCTTAACTGCCCCCCACAAGCCTGACTGTGATTAACTTGATTGAACTCTCTGTATAATAACAATGACTGTCAATAATACAGTTTGAATGTCGGCCATTTTATCCTTCTCTCTCAGAGATAAACACAGACAGATAGATGGATAGAGGGAGACACAGACAGACAGACAGACACACACAGACACACAGACACACACACACTAGACAAAATTCTTTCAAAATAAGAGTCCCTTCAAAATAAAAGACTTTAGAAAACCCTAAGACTTTGGAAAACCCTCTAATTAACAGACAAAACACACGCTGACAGCTATTTAATGTAGGGCTCGACGGGGCCAGAGTCAGGCACACTCAAAATTTCTTTAGAAATTTTTCTAGTTATTATTCTTATATTTCTTCCGTATGTTTTTTCGGTTCGCTTCTCCTCCCAGAGTTTTGGTCGCACATAAACAAAAGTGGTATCAAAACGTGCGGCTCGATCGGGAATGGTGTGCTATGACTTTTCTAAGGGTTTCGGCAAACGGTTTTGCCAAAAATCGCCAAAAACCACGCCAAAAAATGAATGGGTGTGTATTGGTAGAATGTTTGCGAGCTACAGTTGGTGACATCATCGCTAGAGGGCAGAGGGAGAGAGAAATTCGTCGAAAAATAAATTTGTAAAGTGCGATTGAGGACACAAATGTCATTCCACAGAATTAATTTTTTCACTAGAAACGTAGGAAAATTTGTGGTAGTCGCAGTGATAACACTGCTGAAGCTGTCAGCTTTATAGTTTTGGCGTCACGCGCAAAGATGCGGCAGCAACACCCATCCACAGCCCCATAGACTGCCATGTTAAAAAAGCGGGAAAATTTCTGGAGGAGAGCAGAAGTAACCTTTCTTTGAATCGCTCGTAGAGGGCACAATTCTTCATGTTATCACACAAAACAGTAATGTAGACGTTCAGGAAGGGCTGACGATGCTCAAAATGAAGTCGGTTCAATGATAGGCCAAATGGTTTGGTCAGGAGTCCTTTCTGTTCGAGGGTGACTTTCAGCATTTTGTCTCTCTCTCTGGGCATTTCCAACTGACATTTTAACAGGTGCACCTAACTGCTCTGCTGATTAGGGCCCGGCAGTTGGCCCTGGTTGCTTGGCAACCTCCTGCCTGAGGGAGCAGAGGGGGGAGGGGCTGTTTTCACTCACACAGCTTGTTGTATTAATACTGAATTTGCTGAGCAGTGTCAATAATAATGTATGGTGGCGACGGGGCCAGAGTCAGGCACACTCAAAATTTCTTTAGAAATTTTTCTAGTTATTATTATTATTCTTCCGTACGTTTTTCGGTCGACTACTCCTCCCAGAGTTTTGGTCGCACATACACAAAAAAGGTGTCAAATCGACCGGCTCGGCCGGGATCGGTATGCTATGACTTTTCTAAGGGTTTCACTGAACGGTTTTGCCAAAAATCGCCAAAAACCACGCCAAAAAAATGAATGGGTGTGTATTGGTAGAATGTCCCAGACCTAGAGTGGGTGATGTCATCGCTAGAGGGCAGAGAGAGAGAGAAATTCGTCAAAAAAAAAATTTGTAAACTGCGATTGAGGCCACAAATGTCTCTCTACAGAAATAATTTTATAGCTAGAAATGTAGGAAAATTTGTGGTGGTCGCAGTGATAACACTGCTGAAGCTGTCGGCTTTATAGTTTTGGCGTGAGACACAAAGATGCGGCAGCAACACCAACCCACGGCCGCATCTACGCCCATGTTAACGGGAGAGGAGAAATTTCCAAAAGGAGCAGGGAGCACCTGTTCTTTCTATGACTACCAAGGCCAAGGTTTATACAATTTTCGCCTCAAATATATATGTAGATGATCAGGAGGAGCTCAAGATGCTCATAGTGAAGTCGGTTCAATGATAGGCCAAACGGTTTGGCCACCACACCGTCTTTTTCGACGGGCGGTTTCAGCATTTTCTCTCTCTCTCTCTGGGCATTTCCAACTGACATTGTAACAGGTGCACCTAACTGCTCTGCTGATGAGGGCCGGCAGTTGGCCCTGGTTGCTTGGCAACCTCAAGCCTGTCTGAGGGAGGAGAGGGGGGAGGGGCTATCTTAATCAATGACTATCA
The DNA here is from genome assembly GCA_946959425.1 of Argyrosomus regius. Taxonomy (NCBI): domain Eukaryota; kingdom Metazoa; phylum Chordata; class Actinopteri; family Sciaenidae; genus Argyrosomus; species Argyrosomus regius. Next base: position 2,056 of record CAMPSB010000410.1, on the reverse strand, counting down.
AGGCTACATTTTTAATGTCGGCCATTTTATCCTTCTCTCTCGCAGACACATACACAGACATAGATAGAGAGACACACAGACTTTCAAAGTAAGAGTCCCTTCAAAATAAAATATTTTAGAAAACTCTCTCCTTAACAGGCAAAACACACACGCACACACACAAACATACACACACACACACACACACACACAACAAGACTTTCAAAATAAGAGTTCCTTCAAAATAAAAGACTGTAAAACTTTCTCCTTAACTGCCCCCCACAAGCCTGACTGTGATTAACTTGATTGAACTCTCTGTATAATAACAATGACTGTCAATAATACAGTTTGAATGTCGGCCATTTTATCCTTCTCTCTCAGAGATAAACACAGACAGATAGATGGATAGAGGGAGACACAGACAGACAGACAGACACAAACAGACACACAGACACACACACACTAGACAAAATTCTTTCAAAATAAGAGTCCCTTCAAAATAAAAGACTTTGGAAAACCGTCTAATTAACAGACAAAACATACACACGCGCATACACACGCTGACAGCTATTTAATGTAGGGCTCGACGGGGCCAGAGTCAGGCACACTCAAAATTTCTTTAGAAATTTTTCTAGTTATTATTATTATTCTTCCGTACGTTTTTCGGTCGACTACTCCTCCCAGAGTTTTGGTCGCACATACACAAAAAAGGTGTCAAATCGACCGGCTCGGCCGGGATCGGTATGCTATGACTTTTCTAAGGGTTTCACTGAACGGTTTTGCCAAAAATCGCCAAAAACCACGCCAAAAAATGAATGGGTGTGTATTGGTAGAATGTTCGCGAGCTACAGTTGGTGACATCATCGCTAGAGGGCAGAGGAGAAAGAAATTCCTCGAAAAAAAAATTTGTAAACTGCGCTTGAGGCCGCAAATTTCACTCTACAGAAATAATTTATACATAGAAACGTAGGAAAATTTGTGGTGGTCGCAGTGATAACACTGCCGAAGCTGTCAGCTTTATAGTTTTGGCGTCACACGCAAAGATGCGGCAGCAACACCCAGCCACAGCCCCATAGACTGCCATGTTAAAAAAGCAGGAAATTTTCTGGAGGAAAGCAGAAGTAACATTTCTTTGAATCGCTGTAAAGGGGACATTTCTTCCTGGTAATCACACAAAACAGGTCTCTAGACGTTCGGGAAGGGCTCAGCATGCTCACAGTAAAGTCGGTTCAGAGATTGGAGCAACGGTTTGGTCAGGAGTCCTTTCTGTTCGAGGGGGTGGCTTTCAGACGTTTCTCTCTCTCTCAGCACTGTTTAATCTCACACAGCAGCTGCGGTTGATTGCTCTGCTCTGATTGGTGGGCTCCACCTGGCCCCTCTCACAGACACAGACAGGGAGCAGAGGGGGGAGGGGCTGTTTTCACTGTCTTTATAATATCAATGACTATCAGGGCTACATTTTTAATGTCGGCCATTTTATCCTTCTCTGTCGCAGACACATACACAGACATAGATAGAGAGACACACAGACTTTCAAAATAAGAGTCCCTTCAAAACAAAATATTTTAGAAAACTCTCTCCTCAACAGGCAAAACACGCACGCACACACACACAAACATACACACACACACACACACACACAACAAGACTTTCAAAATAAGAGTTCCTTCAAAATAAAAGACTGTAAAACTTTCTCCTTAACTGCCCCCCACAAGCCTGACTGTGATTAACTTGATTGAACTCTCTGTATAATAACAATGACTGTTAATAATACAGTTTGAATGTCGGCCATTTTATCCTTCTCTCTCAGAGATAAACACAGACAGATAGATGGATAGAGGAGACACAGACAGACAGACAGACAGACAGACAGACACACACAGACACACAGACACACACACTAGACAAAATTCTTTCAAAATAAGAGTCCCTTCAAAATAAAAGACTTTGGAAAACTCTCTAATTAACAGACAAAACACACACACACGCGCATACACACGCTGACAGCTATTTAATGTAGGGCTCGACGGGGCCCAGAGTCAGGCACACTCAAAATTTCTTTAGAAATTTTTCTAGT